>JANAVB010006599.1:11057868-11213953 GCA_029216955.1 Iris pallida
TGTGGCGGCCCATGCAGGTCAGTGTCGCAATTAGTGCGATCTCGTAATGGTGCTCGACTTAGAATGCTAATTACGAGCCTGCGATTAGGACATAGGATCTAGGGTATGATAGGAGTTACTCAATCACATTTTAGGAAAATTTTCTGATCTTTTGATTACCATGACAACTCTTCTTGCATTTGAATTCAATTGTCCTTCTTTGATAATATCTTATCTTGTGCCATATTGATCTCTTGGGTTCAATTCGTCCTCAGGATGGCGATTACTCGCAGTCAGGTAGCAGCAGGACAGAGTGCAGGTTCCAATCTTTCGATCTTATTTTCGCATTTGCTTCCTTAATTATAAACTGTTTGAAATTCGATTCCATCTGTTCCTTGATTGTTTAATGAAAGGTTGTCCTTGTGGTGTGATTTTTTTTTGAGATAAGTCGTATGGGCTAGGTTGCCTCGATTTTGAGATTTTAGAATCATCTAGGGTCATGCTAGCAGGCAGAGTGAGGACATATAGTCGGACTATGGACGTATTTTTCGGGTGTGGGAATTTAAGGTTTTCGCTGCAAAGCTAGCGGCAATGCAAAAATTTTAAATACCATAATTCTAGACGTATGTAGCATAGTTGAGGACTCTGTGATTATCGTAGCCTTGCTCACTGGCATGACGGAGATTCTGAATATCATGATGATTAGACAGACGCATACGATTATCGATTTGCATGATTTTTTTTTTTTGTGTTTACTTTGTTTTAATTTTTGACAAAAATTCTTTTAAGGTGGATAGACTTATAGCACCCAATTTCTATTTGAGAGTAATTTTAAATTTTATAATTTTAGTCATTTAATTCATACTTTGATTTTTGAGATTTTAATCATTTTAAATTTATACCATGATTTGTGATTTTAATATTTTGCCAGTGAAACCTTAGAGACTGTTTGACCTAGAGCCTAACCATGTGATTAGGATGTTTTCAGTATCATTTCTGGCCCAAGGGTATTTTGGTCATTGGACCTCTTTGATTTATTTTAATATTTTGTATTGGTGATTGTTGATTTGGCTTTTGATATGTGAGATTTTGTGATGGTTTCGTGTTCGTGTCGGACACGTAACAGTTTTTATTTGCAAGTGTTGTTGTGTCTTAAGAGATTTTTATTTTGTTGAAAATTTTTTCTTTGGAAGTATTCGAGAGGGATTGTTTTCTGCGTGTGTTTTTCTGTGATTGCTTTGTATTAATTTCGAGGACGAAATTTTTTTAAGGTGGATAGATTTGTCACCCCCAGTTTTTAGGAACAGGGGTATTTTTGTCATTTTGTACTTTTGAATATTTTTTGAAATTTATTTTATTATTTATGATATTGTTTTGGGGTTATTAGGGCCGGGTTCGAATTTCAGCTCATTTCGACTTGTATCGGGGACCCAGGGTAGCTTAGACTCTGATCGGGACCCAACTGGAACCGACCAACTTGTCATGACCAAACCCAGATATTTAAATTTGACTAATTCCATTTGATTTTAGTGGGATTAGGGATTATAATTAGATTTAGAACTTGAAATTAGGAGTTTTCAAGTTACCATTTTGACCCCAACTCAAACTATTCATTTCTTTGACTTGGGGGCATTTTGGTAAATTGCCAAATGCCCCCAACCCTCTAAAATGTGGCCGGCCATGTATGGAGCAGCACCCCCTCTCCTTTGCTGCACTCCAAAGCAATCTCTCTCTCTCCATTTCATTTCTATCCACAACTTTCTCTCTCTTGTTCTTTCCCAAAATTTAGAGAGCCACTCCATTGATTTCCTCTCCAAATCCACCATTTCTTCCACCAAATATTCTTCTTTTCACTTCTACTCCATGAAAGGAAGGAGCTAGCCAAGTTTGGGAGGATTCGGAGCTCGTTCGTGTCCTTTTGGAATCTCTACGTGTCGGTGTCGAGTCGGGAAGCTTTTTCATTTGGATCTCTCTCTCCCGGAAGGTATAATCTCTCTTCTAAATCACCCCAACATGCATATAGGATTATTTTTGACCCATAGGAATAACTCCCATGGTTGTGTCTCCATTTGTGTCCGTTTCGTGTCCTTTTGGAGACTTTTAGGAGTGTCCAATGTGTAGGTTTGTGTCCTAGTAGAAAATTCCTATTGGACTCTTATTTTTAATATATATATATTGTGTGATTAATTATTAGACATTTAAATTCCAGATTTTATATTGTTTAGAGAAGGTATTTTCAATGTATCATATTGTATCATATTTGTTATATATATATATTTACATGGTGTCATGAGAATAGTGGTAGTGGTGTTGAGAGAGTGTATTTATATATATATATCTGTGTGTGTATGTCTGTATATATGTGTGTGTGTGTGTGTGTGTGTGTGTGTGTGTGTGTGTGTGTGTCTGTATATATATATGTAGATATGTATGTGGGAGAATGAGAAGGAGAATGAGAAGGAGAAGGAGGAGAATAGAGAGGAGAATGAAAAGGAGGAGAATAGAGAGGAGAATGAGAAGGAGGAGAATAGAGAGGAGAATGAGAAGGAGGAGAATGAGGAGGAGAATGAGGAGGAGAATAGAGAGGAGAATGAGGAGGAGAATAAAGAGGAGAATGAGAAGGAGAATGAGGAGGAGAATAGAGAGGAGAATGAGAAGGAGAATGAGGAGGAGAATAAAGAGGAGAATAGAGAGGAGAATGAGAAGGAGAATGAGGAGGAGAATAGAGAGGAGAATGAGAAGGAGGAGAATAGAGAGGAGAATGAGAGAAGGAGAATGAGGAGGAGAATGAGGAGAAGAATAGATAGGAGAATGAGAAGGAGAATGAGGAGGAGAATAGAGAGGAGAATGAGAAGGAGAATGAGGAGGAGAATATAGAGGAGAATGAGAAGGAGGAGAATGAGAAGGAGAATAAGCCACAGGAGCAGCAATAGCACTAGCAGGAGCAGCAGTAGCATGAGGAGGAGAATGAGAAGGAGGAGAATAGAGAGGAGAATAAGGAGGAGAATGAGGAGGAAAATAGAGAGGAGAATAAGGAGGAGAATGAGAAGGATAAATGTAGAAAATAGGGTATTGATGAGATATTGAGTTTAACTTATAAGATGGAATTAGAAATAAGTTGTCTTGGTAGGTAATGACTATACGAGGGTAGTTTAGGCTAGTCTTGACCTCCGTTGACCAAGAGTGGACTTTTTGACTAAAAGTCAACTTTAAGTCAACACTTGACTTAGAATTGACCAAAACCAAACCAGAGTTGACCAGTTGACTGAAAATCAACTGTTAGTCAAAGTTTGACTTGTTTGACCTAGGGTTGACTCAATGTTGACCAGAGTTGACCAGAGTTGACTTTTTGACCAAAAGTCAACTGTAAGTCAACCTTGACCCAAATTGACCTAGTTTGACTTGGATTGACTTCCTGTGACCTTGTTTGACCTTGGTTGTCCTAGTGTGACCTAGTTTAGCTTGGTGTAACTTAGTTTGACCTAGTTTTGACTTAGACTTGCATATCATGATTAGATTAGCTTTTCTTTCATTATTAAACCATGTTTTGACTTGTAGTATCTCATCTTTAGGTCTGTGATTACTCTGAGCGTCTGTTCACCTTATCAGCTCAGGACCACAGGCGAGTACATTCGCTGATAGTTTTTATTGTTTTGATATCTACTATATCCGATTCAGTTGTAGTGTCTTACTTGACTCTCGACACGATAGTTCACGGACTAGTATTATCGGATTCCTGTTATGAGATGTCATTCCTGGATTTCTTGGGATACTGGTACTTGCTTGGTCTTGATTCTTGTACTTGTATTGACGCCGATTCCTGAAGAGGACTTGCTCCCCTCTTAGGGAATCCTGCGTCATGACGTGCTATGTCCGGATCCGTATACTATTCGGGGATGGGGGAATTATTAGGGGTTATGTGATCAAAGCCCATCTTGTGCAATCTTGTGATACTAGCGCCACCCTCACCTCACGTAGGGTGTTGCAGATACCCCTTGCCGGGTTATCCAGGTTGGTCGGTATGACCCTTTCCAGAGATTTTCCTGTAATTGTCGGGCCAAGTGGATAACCCTACCATGACTCCCTAGCCGATCATATTTTGCTCTAATGATTCAAATCACATTTTACATTTATTGTCGTATCTTATGTTCCAGTTCAGTTTTACTTTCTGTACTTCTCACCATGCTATGATTTTATTTACTCACATGCTCTACCTGCCTTTATACTATACTATGATTTGAGACTAAGTCCCGTTTGAAAGAAGGGTTACAACCCCGGTCCTTATTTGGTTTAAGGGTTGTAACTCGGCTTTCGAATGGTTCCCAAGTCGCCTATATCTTTTTCTTGTATTTCATTATACTGTCTCGTATAGTATTTGTCAATTCACATGGAACTGCTGTTGGTGTTTGTACTTGCTCATTTTCCTGACAGGATACCGTTATGAAATTTTACAGATGATTCAGAGGCTGATTGCCCGACCTATTATGGGGACGGGTTAGATAAAGTAGACTTGGACCGTGGCTTGTTAGTAGAGCCACTAGACTTTGCTCACCCTGAGTAGTGTAGTTTAGTTAGGTTTGCCTGGCCTGCGAGCCAGCTAGTACTTTTCAGACTATAGTATTATATTATATTCTGTGATGTTATGTTTAGTCTTGGACTTGTGTGGATCTCGAACTTATTTCCTGCTTCATCTATCATATTTTCTTTCGTGCTATCTATCCTAGTTTGTTTATGTGATTGAGACAGTATTGCGATGTCACCTCCATTCGGAGTGTATATACTGTACAGGTATCTTTATCTGTTTAGTTGTAGTATTTCTAGATGACCTAGACAGCGTTCTACCGCCGATGCTGCGGCGTAGGCTGGACGTACCCACTTCTCGTGCCCCTAATCAGAGTGTGGGTCGTGACAGTTTCTGCAACATTATTCAAATCAAGTATTCCGTTTTGTGCATGTTTAAGCAAATGAATGAACTTTTTCGTTAGGAGGCCTGAAAGAGAATAGTGGTACATGACAGTCAGCAGCTAGCTAGGATGCTGTGCAGATCCTTCATTCTTTTAAGCTAGAAATTGATTATTTAGTTAAAAAATGTTCAATTAATTCCAACCCAAGGGTTGTGATTTATTTAACCAATACCTCTAGCACAATAAAAAGATTAACTTCAGTCACCTAGAGAGTTGTCATAATGGCAGGTGCTAACTGGGGTGAGAAGGTTGTTAGGAGAATCTGCAAAAGCAACAAACCAACACTAGTTTCCTCAAATTAAAGTAGATTTAACCAGTTAAATCGAATGACTTCCAGCAGCATGGTGAGAAATTTAAGCCAAGACAAAAGCACATACATTATTCAACATTACCATGAATTGCTTAACTAGTAGTCCACTTATTTGTTTCATCAACTACATTATCTTCTACAACAACCTTTCTCTTTAACTGCATATTGATCAGTATATTTAATTAAAAATACCTTAATAACAAATGTATGCACTTTATTAAACTCATGGATTAACATTAAGGAAGAAATGGAAATGTTTGGGTGTTCAAGAAAATAGTCTCTTAACTAGAAAGCTGACAGAAACACCAAGGGAGAACCATTCCAGGCCTTTGAATTAATGTAGTTCAATTTAAAATAGTGAATTATAGAACCATTTCATGCCTTTAGAAGCTAACAGAAGCTAGCAGATCTTTTGATCATTACCTAGGAGGTGAGTGTTGGGAAAGAAACGCGGAAACCTTTCCCCAAACTGGAGAGTACCTGCGAGAGGACCGAGCAATACAATGCACGAACGCAAAAACAATCACACAAAACAATCCACGCAGACACAGAGAATTTTTGACGTGGAAAACCCTTGCGGGAAAAAGACGATCGGAGTCCAACCCTGAGAAGCCTCCTCTAATAGAATAGAAGAATTACACCCTCTACAAACTCCTCCCGATCCAAATTGGATCCCCACAACACTCAGAAATAAGAACAATGATTACAAGGCCACGAAGAGCGAGAACGACGAGTAGAGATTACCCGAACACGATCTCCTTCGAATAGCGACCTTCAATCCTCCGTCTTCTTCTCCGAAGTTGCAATGGCACTCTTGCCTCCTTGTTCTCTTTTTTCTTGTGTTACGTTGCGTTATTGAATTAGGGTTTGGAAATCCCAACTTAACTCTCCAATCCCGCAACCAACCTGGACCGTTGGATTAGATCCAGTGGTAAAAAGTCACCCTAAAATCTGCTTCAGCCCCCGACGACACAGAGTTCGGCCAGAACTCTGTGTCGGCCAAACAGCACTGGCCGACCCAATTCTGGAATGGGAAGGCAGAGTTCGGCCAGAACTCTGCCTGGGGCAGAGTTCGGCCCGAACTCGGCTCCCCTGCTTCCAACAGCTCTCTGTAGCTCCATCAACAGCCCTGCTTCCTCCCCGAGCTTCTTCGACACACGAACGGCGCTCGTCGCACTCCGGGGTCTTCTCCACATAGGTTGGGAACCCCACCCACTCCAACAAATCTCCTCCTTCACAACTATGGGGAGGATGTCATCCCGACGATCTGCCTACAGTACTCAAACTTTCCCCTTGGTAGAGTCTTCGTGAACATATCAACTCCGTTCTCATTTGTATGAACCTTCTCAAGCTCCGCGTCCTTCTTCTCAACCATATTCTGTATCCAATGATACCGAGTCTCGATGTGTTTGGACCGGCTATGAAACGTCTGATTCTTCACAAGGTGGATAGCATTCTGACTGTCGCAGAGCAAAGTATACAGCTCTTGCTTCAGTCCCATTTCCTGCAGCAGCTTCTTCATCCACAGCAACTCCTTGCAAGCCTCCGTCGCCGCAATATACTCCGCCTCCGTCGTCGACAAGGCAACACACTTCTGCAACCGCGACTGCCATGACACCGCTCCTCCCGCAAACATCATCACGTAGCCCGAAGTCGATCGCCTCGTGTCTACATCTCCAGCCATATCAGCGTCGGTATACCCAACCAGCTTCGGCTCGTCACCACCAAAGAAAAGTCTCCAACCAGCAGTGCCCTGAAGATAACGTAGAATCCACTTGATCGCACTCCAATGTACCCTTCCAGGATTTGAAAGATATCTGCTAACCGTACCAACTTCATGAGCAATATCTGGCCTCGTACACACCATGGCATACATAAGGCTTCCCATAGCTGAGGCATATGGAACCCGCTCCATATCTTCCTTTTCGTCCTCGGTAGATGGACACTGCTCCTCAGTGAGCTTAAAGTGAGCCGCAAGGGGACAACTCACTTTTTTCGATCCGTCCATCCCGAAACGCTGAAGTACCCGATGAATGTACTTCGTTTGGGACAAGTATAGCAGCTTGGACTCTCTCTCGGCTGATCTCTATCCCAAGAATAGTCTTCGCTGTGCCCAAATCCTTCATAGAGAAGGCCGCGCCTAGTTGGCGCTTCAGTTCCGCTATCCTAGTGGTATTGCGACCCACTAATAGCATATCATCAACATAGAGCAGCAAAATGATGAAATCATCCTCGGCAAAATACCTCACAAATGCACAATGATCCGACGTCGTCCGTGCATAACCATGCTCCCCCATAAACGACTCAAACTTCCTGTACCACTGCCTCAGAGCCTGCTTCAGACCATACAAGCTCTTTCTCAACCGGCAGACCAAATATGACTTGCCTTTCTCACAGAATCCCTCTGGCTGCTCCATGTATAACTCCTCCTCAAGATCACCGTGGAGGAATGCCGTCTTCACGTCCATCTGCTCGACCTCCAAGTCGAGACTGGCTGCTAATGCTAGCACCACCCGAATAGACGAATGCTTGACGACAGGCGAAAAGATCTCATCATAATCCACGCCTTTCCGCTGACCGTAGCCTTTAACTACCAGCCTTGCTTTGTATCGAGGGCGAGTAGCATCATCCGTCTGCTTCACTCTAAACACCCATCGATTCTTCAAAGCCTTCTTGCCCTTTGGCAACCGCACCAGATCATAAGTGGAATTGGTGTGCAAGGAACTCATCTCCTCCTGCATAGCCTCCATCCACTCCTGTCTGTGTTCGTCTTCCATAGCCTCTGCAAAACTTTCGGGCTCTCCCCCGTCAGTCAATAGCACATACTCATCTGGTGAGTATCTCGTAAATGGTCGACGATCCCTGTCACTCCTCCTCAAAGGAACCACTGGTGCTGGCTGTATACCGACAGCCTCCTCCCCTTCAGGAACTGCCTCTCCGGCATGCTCATCCTCCTGAGGGACACCCTGACCACCATCAGCAGGCTGATGATCAAGGTTGGGAGCTACTCCATGTACTGGCTCCCCCATAACTGGATCCTCTACGATGTCCTCTGAAAACTGCTCGAAGAGAAATGACTCTAACTCAGGCAATTTCTCAGCCTCAGAAGGCGTCTCGGAATCCTGAGTGTTGGTCATGGTCTGATCCTCGACGAATACCACGTCCCTGCTTCTGTAGAGCTTTCTTTCCACCGGGTCGTAGAGTCTATAGCCAAACTCATCCCGACCGTAGCCGACAAAGATGCATCGTCTCGTCTTCGGCTCAAGTTTGGTCCTCTCGTCCTTCGGTACATGCACGAAGGCCTTACAACCAAACGCCAGCAGGTGATTGTATGACGGCTCTTTGCCGTACCATACTTTATCAGGCACATCACCCTGCAAAGGAGCACTAGGAGACAAATTAATAACATAAGCAGCTGTGAGAAGAGCCTCACCCCAGTAACTGCCCGACAAGTTTGCTTCTGACAGCAAACATCGCACCCTCTCCATCAGTGTCCTGTTCATGCGCTCCGCTACACCATTGCGCTGAGGTATCTTGGGCGGAGTCTTCTGGTGTCGTATCCCTTGCTCTCTGTAATACGCATCAAAGGGACCGATGTATTCGCCGCCATTGTCGGACCGAACACACAACAACTTCTTGTCCGTCTCCCTTTCAACAGAGGCCTGAAACTCCTTGAAAGTAGGCAGCACCTGATCCTTGGTCTTTAAGGCATAGACCCAAACTTTCCTGGAACAGTCATCAATAAAGGTTACAAAGTAAGAAGCACCACCAAGAGATTTTACCTTCATAGGACCGCAGACATCCGAGTGAATCAACTCGAGCAACGCCGGCTTCCTCGAACTTGGGTGACTTTGGAAAGACACCCTATTTTGCTTTCCAGCTAAACAATGCGTGCAATTCTCCAACTTTGTAGACTTGAGCCCCGGAATCACCTTCCTGTTCACCAAGTAGCTCATCCCCTTCTCGCTGATATGGCCGAGCCGTCTGTGCCACAACTCGGTAGACGCATCACTGGCTGCGTTCACCTCCTGTGCCCCCTGTGCGCTCCCCTCCATATAGTAGAGATCGAACTTCTTGCTTCCTCTGGCAATCACCATCGAACCCCTGGAAAGCTTCCACTGACTGTTCCCGAAGAGACTGAAGAATCCCTCGTTATCCAACCTTCCAACCGACACCAGGTTAAAACGGATATCAGGGACATGACGAACATCCTTGAGAACATGAACCGCACCCGTCTTCGTTCTCAAATGCACATCTCCAACGGCAACCGCTTTCGACACATCTCCGTTGCCCATCTTCAACACTCCACAGTCGCCTGTAGTGTAAGTGGCAAACAGTACCCTATTGTGAGATACATGTGCTGAAGCCCCTGAGTCCATCAGCCAAGAATTGTCATCGCAGGCGAGGTTAGTAATGACCTCATCACCCACGACGATCACATCGCCTCCATGCATCGAGGCCGCCGCTGTAGTATTCTCTTCTTGCTTTCCCTTGTCGCCCTTCTTCTCTCTCTTCCAAGCAAAACAGTTCCGCTTGATGTGGCCCTTCTTGCCACAATGGTAACACTCTGAGTCCTCGTACCGACCCTTGGACTTCCCCCTGCTCTTGTCTCTGCCACCACCTGGACCCCTGCTTTTGCCCCTTCCGCGGCTCTCTGAAACAAGTGCCTCTGAGTGGTGGGATGTGGATGAAGTGCCCTGAGAACGTCTCCGCATCTCTTCATTCAGCACCCCGCTCTTGGCAAACTCCAGACTAACCACGCCCTCTGGAGCAGAAGCGATCATAGATACTCGTACGGTCTCCCACGAGTCTGGCAAAGTACACAGCAGCCATAGTCCCTGAACTTCGTCGTCGAACTTGACTCCCATAGAAGATAGCTGGTCAACCACGCCCTGGAACTCACTCAAGTGGTCCGAAATAGACGTCCCATCCTTGTATCGCAGACCCATCATCGTTCGGATCAGAAATAATTTATTTACCCCGGTCTTCTTCGCATACAAGGATTCCAGCTCATCCTACAACGTCTTCGCATGCTCAATATTGGCAACGTGGTTGTACACGTTCTCGTCCACAAACTGCCGTATGTACCCACACACTTGTATATGCTCGAATGTCCAGTCCTCCTCGGATTTATCACTGGGCTTCTCGGATGCAAACACGGGTAGATGCAGCTTCTTGACAAATAGCAAATCTTTCATCTTGCTCCGCCAATAGTGATAGTTGGTGCCGTTCAGTTTCACCATGCGCATCGGCTTCGCGTCCATCTCTCCTCTCTAGTTTCTGTCAACTCCTGACACCCTTCTGAATTCCAGAACCTGGCTCTGATACCACTCTGTTGGGAAAGAAACGCAGAAACCTTTTCCCAAACCGGAGAGTACCTGCGAGAGGACCGAGCAATACAACGCACGAACCCAAAAACAATCACACAAAATAATCCACGCAGACACAGAGAATTTTTGACGTGAAAAACCCTTGCGGGAAAAACCACGGGACGATCGGAGTCCAACCCTGAGAAGCCTCCACTAATGGAATAGAAGAATTACACCCTCTACAAATTCTTTCCGATCCAAATCGGATCCCCACAACACTCAGAAATAAGAACAATGATTACAAGGCCACGAAGAGCGAGAACGACGAGTAGAGATTACCCGAACACGATCTCCTTCGAATAGCGACCTTCAATCCTCCGTCTTCTTCTCCGAAGTTGCAATGGCACTCTTGCCTCCTTGCTCTCTTTTTTCTTGTGTTACGTTGCGTTATTGAATTAGGGTTTGGAAATCCCAACTTAACTCCCCAATCCCGCAACCAACCTGGACCGTTGGATTAGATCCAGTGGTGAAAAGTCACCCTAAAATTCGCTTCAGCCCCCGACGACACAGAGTTCGGCCAGAACTCTGTGTCGGGCAAACAGCACTGGCCGACCCAATTCTGGAATGGGGAGGCAGAGTTCGGCCCGAACTCTGCCTGGGGCAGAGTTCGGCCCGAACTCGGCTCCCCTGCTTCCAGCCGCTCTCTGTAGCTCCATCAGCAGCCCCGCTTCCTCCCCGAGCTTCTTCGACACACGAACGGCGCTCGTCGCACTCCGGGGTCTTCTCCACATAGGTTGGGAATCCCACCCACTCCAACAGTGAGGGGAGACTGCCACTGGGCTGGTAGCCGACAGCCTGGGCTAATCTTCCTTACATGTAAAAAATAACTTTTTTGGGTCTGCACTGGGCTACAGCCCAGTGCAACCACAGTGTACGTCCGCCCCTGCTTGGACGAAACGACTTTTTTTTGTTTATACTCTTTGTCTCTTATCTTCACTAATCTTCAAATTGCTTTGTAATTAATTTTTATTGTATTTAAAGTATTGTGTTGATCTATGTTGGATTGGTAAAAAAATTGTAAGGAGTCGGTATATTATATTTTATTTCTTAATTTAGTGGAGCCTTTGGACTCTTATTTTTTTTCATCAATTTTTTTTACATAAATATATTTGTTGTTTTCGTTGTGCTGTCTTGTGTTTTTTTGTCCATACTTTTTTTTTTTCAGGCTCCAACAAAGTCTTTACCAAATTGTACATTTTTCCGGTTTGACCAAGCCGAGCATATTCGCTAAAAGACCAAGCTTTTCGAGAGATGATAGAAATCAAGAGATCGTACTAGAACAGACACCCGAAGGGCCGGTAAGATTTGAGTCTACCAATTGTGTGGGATTAAAAAAAAAAAATCCTAGCTAAACTTTATTCGGAGGAAAGCAATATTACAAAATAATAACTTGCTGCCATAACAGCATAACAACTAGGAACCATGTAACAGTTAAATAGAAAGTCGAGGTCAAAGTTGAGAATATGTTGAACACCATCAACAACTTATACAGACATATTTGCTGTCTACAATATGGCTTTTCTTTTTTAGATAATTGGGTGTAATTTTTTTTTTTTGAGATGTCCGATGATACGTACGGAATTTTGTACACACTATCATCTAGCTAGTCAGGGTTTTATATCTCTCCTCAGTAGTTACAAAAATCACTCAAGTTCGATAATTGGATACATATTTAACCTATTTAACTAAACTACACAATAAAATATCCAGAAATTTTTAATTTTTCAAAACCATTGTTTATTACAACAAGTTTTAAGTTTGCCTTACAGTACCAAATCCCCAATAACACCATAAATAATATGTGAACATCTAAACCGGACTTTGTATTTTAAAATATATGTGCTTTAGTTGTTAGAGCTACTTTCCTCCGACACGGATACAGTATGACACGGACACATCATCTACTTTGATATGTCCAACTGTATTTTGTAGTGTTCGGATCGTATTCAGTACGTATCTAATACGATGTGGTCAATATTTTTGGAATGTTCGTGCTTCATGTACACGACCAGCCTACGAGGTTGGGTGGTTCTATCCGGAGTTAGTTTTTATTGTCCCCGGTGTATCGATCCTGGAGGATCACTTGTGACTCCGACCTCTTGTTGGATCACGCTGAACTTAACTTAGAAGTTGTTCCAAGCATAGCATAATTGTCCAAGTCCTAAATTTTAGTTGGATGTATAGTTTTGCATGTGGGGAATATGTATCACATGATCTACATTACAAACTTTACAAGTTAATATGACAACGATCCAAATTCGTGTAGAAGTGTGGCTGTAATTCAAGTTATGTGTTGAATAGAGAATCTCTCTGCACCACTTTATAAACATGTGCAGAAGTGTGGCCATAGTTCGTGTAGAAGTGTGGCTATAGTTCACTTTCGCGAGTTTGGTACTTATGTACTTTTTCTCCAACCACGATAAATGTTAGCAAAAGTAAAGCTAGGTCGGTGTGGAAACCTGATATAACCTGACGTTGGTTGTCTTGTTTGTTTGGAGCAATATATAATAAAAAATGATACTGGCTGAGAGGGGACGGCATGCTAACGTTGCCCTAAAGTGCATTTAAACCCTCCTTAGAGTTGCCTCGTTCGCAAAATAAGACCTTTTAGAAAACTTAAAGCAGTTTGTACCTCCCGCAAACCTGTTTTGCGCAGAATACCCCTTTCCGTCAAATTGACGTTAGAACAGCCGTTAGAGGCCATTTTTTGGATTAAAAAAAAAAGTGCACTTCCCAAAATACCCCTAATGCTTACATTTGGCTGTTGGCTCTCTTTCATTCTCTATGTATAAGACAATGTTTGTTTGAAACATAAAACCTAAACTTTATATTTTCTATTTTTTGACCGGTTGGTTGGAAGGAAAAATAATATATTTTTTTATATTTTTTTTTTTTTTTTACTTATTTGCTCTCATTTAATATATTGAAACTTTTTCTTACCTACAGATCTCAAATCCAACTGCAATTTTTTTTTATATTCTCTTTTTTTTTTTTTACTTATTTGCTCTCATTTAATGTTTGAAGCTTTTTTTACTTATTCCTTTTTTTTCAAGACGTCCAAATAGAAATTATGGAAGCCTATTCGTAGATAATCGACAAAGGCGGTGGCAGCCACTGAACCCGGACCATGCTTCGACATACATGTTTTGCAATTTATTTTTGGATTTTTGACACGTTTAGTAATATTTAAGTTATTTGTTTAAGTAATACATGTGATGAAAATAAATTTGTACCAAGATTTACAATTTCAGTTAGAATTAATAAATAAATAATTACGATAATAGTCATGACTAATAAATAATTACGATACAAGTTCAGGACTAATCGGACATTTGTTAAAAGATTTTTTTTTCCAGAAAAAATTTAAGATGAAAACCTACTATTTTGATTATAAACATTTATTTTCGAAAATGACGTCAAGCATGAGAATTGATTTTTGTTTAATAATTTTTTTAATATTTTGTTTTTTGTTTCCATTTTTTATTTCTTATTTCATTTTTTTTTCATCTTTTTAATAATCTTTTCTAGAATTAATAAATAAATAATTACGATAATAATCATGACTAATAAATAATTACGATACAAGTTTAGGACTAACCGGACATTTGTTAAAAGATTTTTTTTTCCAGAAAAAATTTAAGATGAAAACCTACTATTTAGATTATAAACATTTATTTTCGAAAATGACGTCAAGCATGAGAATTGATTTTTGTTTAATAATCTTTTTAATATTTTGTTTTTTGTTTCCATTTTTTTAGTTCTTATTTCATATTTTTTTTTTTCATCTTTTTAATAATCTTTTCTAGTTTTTTAAGAGTGACTTTTATTTTCAAATTTGTATAGTTTTTGTTTTTGTCTTTTTTCATTGTTTAAGATTTATCCTCATTTTTTGGTTTTTTGGAATATTTTGTCTATTTTTTATTTTTTCCATATTTTAATAGTATTTTGTGTTTTTTATTTGGTTTTTTTTTCCAGTTTTTCATCATTTCTATTTTTTAAGAATTGATTTTTTTTATTTATCAGTTTTATTTTTCCCAAAAATATTTATATATTTGTTAAATAAAAAATAATTTATGACAAAATAATTTTAAATAATATTTATCCATTTTTTTGACGAAACTAACCGTTTTTAACAAGTTAATACTAATTAAAATAATTTTAATAAATAATTTTACTGGCAAAGACCATTTTCTCTTTGTTAATATTTATCCACTTTTTAACAAGTATTTTTGCGTAACCGTTTTTAACAAAATAATTTTAGAACTAACCGTTTTTAACAAGTTAATATTAGATAGCCCAGGGGTAAAATGGTCAAAACAATCCCATTTTAACACCCGTAAACGGAAAAGTTAGCGGAGGGGGTGATTTGAGCATTTTCGTATCTAGTTGGGTTTTTCGGATCAGCGAGTCTTTATTTGCATTTTCGTGCATCTAAGGAGGGTTTAAATGCACTTTACCCCCTATCCACCGAACTAATAGAAAGACCGTCACATCAGTGCGAAATTTTCTGAGTAGCACAGTTCATATATAATTGACTATATTATTCAATAAGTAGATGTTTTAGTTTTACTTATACTCTTCTCTGGGTAAGGTGATAAATCTACTTTATTGGTTAAGTAGATTTTGTGAAACATGGACCCAAGTCCATCTAACCTATGAGCGGGTGCACGGCCTAATGTACGTTTTTTAACGTATTTATTAGTCGCATACTTATGGACTGTTTGATTTGTGAATTTGAGGGAGTGAAGTGGCCTAAATATGAATTTAGAATGACTTCACTTGTTTGGTTGGAGGATTTGCAGACAAGATTTACTATAAAGTTACATGAACAGTAAATTTTGTCTACCACTAAATCTTTATTTTGAGATCGAATTTTTTTCTCCAATTTGAAGCACGGAAGTGAGAAATCCTCATCCGCACTTCGAGCGTTTTGGAGGACCACTTCATATCTACTTTAATATTTGTAAAATCATAAGATTGACAAAAAGTTACAATTTTTAACTCACTTCAACAATCATAAAAACACCATACTTTATTATTTCTCACTTCTAACCTCCACTTTTTCAAATAATATAAAGGAATTGGAGAAAATGCGTACCCAATGTTTAAAATGATGATTTTTGGATTTTTCAACCCACACTAAATAGCTCCTTAGACACCACGGACCGGACCAAGGGTATAACGATAATTTTCAAAAATGCGCACATAAATTCTGGACACGATCCGAAGGATCTGTTTTAAAACAATATCGACTGTTTTACCATCTTCTTACTCAAAAAAATTATCCAGAGAGAAGAAAATGAGGAGAACCAAAAGCTTCCACAAATTTTCACCTCCGTTAGGACTAAGTTGTGACCGTTCTTTGGATTCGTCACCAGATGCTTGGTATCGCGGATCGCCTGAATTCGTTGTATCTTGGACATCTTCCTCAAAAAAAAATTGTAGGCCCAGGCCCATGGAATTTTTGTAGCGGGCTGGGCTTCTAAGCCCATGGAATTTTTGTTTAATAGAAATAATTTGACTTTTAGTGTGCTGCCAAATGTTGCTGAGTTGTAGGCCCAGGCCCACACGAGTTAGACTATTTTAAATTTTTATGACGGGCACAGCACATCAGTTCGAGTATTTTTCCTATGGGCCAGGGCAGCTCTACTATATATATATGTATATATTTCCAGGTGTATAATAATTTGTGGATATTATTAGTATAAAGGTATAGGTATGTTATACTATTATAATGATATTTTGGAAAATTATAATATCTGATATTTTAAGCATATTTTTATCAAGGGCAATATGTACCAAATAATGCTTTAAGATATTTTCCAAATATTATTTCTAGGTATTTTGATTAAGAGTAAAACATACATTCCTAATATTATTGTCCCTTAATAAATGATGGTTAGACTTGCTATTATTTGCTTAACCAAAACTATTTGTCATAATTTATAATACTTTATATATATATATATATATATATATATATATATATATATATATATATATATATATATATATATATATATATATATATATAGATTATATGTATATAGTTATCTTAGTTAGAACTATTTTTGTTAGCTAAAACTTAACTTGCTAATATTTAGATGATGTCTTAAATATATATTTTGTAAATATGGTTAGCTAGAATATATTAAATAGTGATTAGCTTGTTAGGAGATAGCTAGTTTATGGATAGTAGATAGGATAGTAGACAAGAGATAGTTAGACAATGTCATTGTTAGAATTTAACCAATTCTTGCCCCTTCTAGGTGGACATTGGAACATAATTGTCACGACCCGCACCCTGAAGAGGGGCACGAGCACGTGGTTACGTCCAGCCTACGCCGCAGTATCGGCGGTAGAATGCTGTATATAGGGTCTGTAAATACTACGACTAAAACAGATAAATGTACCTGTACAGTATATACACTCCGAATGGAGGTGACATAGCAATACAGTCTCAATCACATATATCAAAACTAAGGTAGATAGCATAGAAAAGAGATATGATAGATAAAACAGGAAACGAGTTCCAAAATCCACAAGTCAGAGCTAAACATAAACATCCAGAGTCTTAGAGATATAAGTATAAAGATACTACAAACTGAAATGTACTAGCTGGCTCGCAGGCCAGACAAACCTAACTAACTATGCTACTCAGGGTGAGCAAAGTCCAGTGGCTCTACCAACAAGCCACGGTCTAAATCTAGTCCATCAGACTCAACCCCATAGTAAGTCGGGCAATCAGCCTCAGAGTCATCTGTAAAATTTGTCAACGGTATCCTGTCAAGAAAATGAGCAAGTACAAAACACCAACAGAAGTTCCATATGAATTGAGAAATACTATAAGAGACAACAATAATAAAATACAAGACAAAAGATATATGCGACTTGGGAACCATTTGAAGGCCGAGTTACAACCCTTGAACCAAACAAGGACCGGAGTTGTAACCCTTCCTTCAAACAGAACTTAGTCTCAAATCATGGTACAGTATAAAGGTAGGTAGAGCATATGAGAAATGAATCATAGCATGGTGAAAGTACAGTAAGTAAAGGTGAACTAGAAATATAAGATATGACAATAAATGAAAAAGGTGATTTGAACTATTAGAGCGATATGTGATCGGCTAGGGAAGCAAGAGATGGTTATCCACTTGGCCCGGCAATCTGCGGTGTACTCAACGGAGAGTCATGCCGTCCAACCTGGATAACTGGTAATGGGGTGTCTGCTACACCCTACGTGAGGTGAGGGTGGCGCTAGCAAAATATAGTTACAGGAAGGCTTTGATCACATAACCCCTAATAATTCTCCCATCCCCGAATAGTATCACGGATCCGGACATGGCACGTCATGACACGGGGTTCAAGAGCAGGGGGCCAGCCCACTCCCAAATCAGTGTCTATATAAGTACAGGAACACAGGAATATCACATACTCATATACCAAGGGAGTCTAGGAATAACATCTCATGACAGGATCCGACGTATACTAGTCCGTGAAACATCGTGTCAGGAATCATGTAAAACACAACGACTGAATCGAATATAGTAGATATCAAGACAATAAAAACTATCAGTGAATGAACTCGCTTGTGGTCCTAAGCTGATAGGGTGAACAGACGCTCAGAGTGATCACAGACCTAAAATAAGATACTATGAGTCAAACATGGCTTAATACTGAGAAAGAAAACTAATATAAGTCATGAATGCAAGTCTAAGTCAAAACTAGGTCAATCTAGGTCAAACTGAGTCATACTAGGTCATACTGGTTCATACTAGGTCATACTAGGTCACTGGGAGTCAATCCAAGTCAAACTAGGTCAATCGGGGTCAAAGGTTGACTTACAGTTGACTTTTGGTCAAAAAGTCAACTCTGGTCAACTCTAGGTCAAACTAGTCTAATGTTGACCAACTGTTGACTTTCAGTCAACTGGTCAACTCTGGGTTGGTTTCGGTCAAATCGGGTCGCTTAAAGGCTAAGTTTGACTCTCGGTTGACTTTTGTTGACTTTTGGTCAAAAAGGTCAACCAACGTCAAAACTAGTCTATGAGCACCATATTTGATCATTACCAACCACGGAAATCAAGTTCTATCTCTATCTTAGACTTCTAACACCAATACCCTATTCCTAGGCAAAACTAGCATTTACCCTACCAAGGTAAATCCCGACACCTTGCCCAATCCCTAGAAAACCTTGCAAATACCCATGGTACTAGCCTAGACATCTTAGGGTAGCTAGATATCAACCTATCTAAGGTTTACCTACCAAGGAAAATGGATATCCTAGGTATCTAGGCTATGTTGGGATACATGGGTATGGTTTACCCCATTCCTAATCCCATATCATAAATTTACCCTCACAACACCCTCACATTCATCCTCACACCACACTCTCACAAAAATACACTCATATATCTCACACTCATAGGCTTCCTATAGGTTTCCTATTAGTCTAGATATAGGCTATACTATAGGCTACTAGACACCCTCACTTAGGCTCTCACACACACACAATATCTCACAACTACACATACACACACAGGTAATGCATGGACTGATTTTGAAGTGATATGAGGACTGATATTGAATGGTTTGTGGACAGCCAACAATGGAACAAAACTGGACTGAATTTGTGGTCTGATATGAGGCTAATGTGGACTGGTTTTGAAGGGGTTTGGTGGTGGTGTTAAGGGGCTATAGAGACAGCCATCCATGGGAATACATGGACATGTTGGGACAGCATGTATAGGTGTATATATGGACTGAAATGAAGTCCAAGTGACAGCCAAGTGGGGGTTTAATTTGGACTGTCATGTATAGAAATTCTAGACTGAATTTGAAGGCAAAGTGGGGACTGTTATGGGGCAATATAGGACAGCAATTAGGGGGGTACAATGACAGCCATATAGGGGGATCCTGGACTGTTTTGGGACAGCAGTATAGGGCCAAAATCTGGACTGATATGAGGCAATATGGGTGTAATGCCTGTGGTTCGTATTATGTATTTCTGGAATACGTGTACGTATTTTATTCTGTATTGCATGATTCCTTGTTTAGTTTTCTTCATGGCTTGGCTTGGTTTATTCTTGGCCCGGGTTGGCTTGGTTCGGTTGGGATTATTTTGGTTCATCATGAACCATGGATGAACCCCCTACCTACCACCACCTTTGATATTTATTGCCATTTCTTCTTTCTCTCTCTTCATTACTCATCTTCTTCTTCCTCATTTACTTCCTTACCTACCAGAGAGAGGAGAGAGAGGTCTAGGCAAGTGCATCTTGCTTCATGAAGGAACTCTAATTTTATTACTTCATTCTCTTCCTTACTACATTCTAAAGTACTTTAGTACTGGGCATTTTTACTTTCCATGGCTAGATTCTTGTAGATCTAAGTTTATTTTATTTTCGGAATTTCTTGGGTTTTGATCTACTTAATCTTGTTATTTCTGAGTTTTGATGGTTCCATGTTGTAGAGAATTTCGTTCTACCCCATTTTGACCTATGGAAGTTCGGATTTGGGCTCCGGATGAAAGTTTTATGAAGCTTGGAAGACATGGGTTCCTAGTGTTCTTCTCCTCGGAATTTTTGAGAAGAAGAACATTTCCCTGGAGCATGGCTGTACTTGACCGCATGAGTATTCATGCGGCAAGTCGCCATCAGTCGCATGAGACCCTTGTACTTCTAAACCGCATGAAACTTAGTCCCAGCCGCATGAGGCTGAGTCTCATACTCAGCCGTATGGGCTCATTTCCCATCAGCCGCATGAGTCTACATGGACTTAGTCGCAGGGCTGGGAATGAACTCTTCTCGAGCCGCATACGCAACTGTTTCCCCCACAGCCGCATAAGCCATTGCATTGACCCAGCCTCATGCGCCCACACTTCTTCCGGGCCGCATGGGTTTTGCTATGTGAGCCGCATGGACTTGAGTTCGCCATCAGCCGCATGAAGATCCCTTTCTAATTCGAGCCGCATATGCGCTCACCTCCCTGAACCGCATAAACTCAAGCACTTGCCAGCCGCATAGACCCTGATCCCCTCCCAGCCGCATGAGACCCTCTCCATTCCTGGCCGCATAAGCTCCTGCAGTCGCATACGCTGCGCGCCCGCATTGTCTTGAGGCCGATTTATCCGAGCCGCATGAACTCGGATTTTGGGCCGCATGACCCTATATCAATTCAGCCGCATGGACTTCTTAGTCTGGGCCGCATGAGTTCGATTTATCCCAGCCGCATATGCATCCTTTATTTCCTGGCCGCATGGGGATTTGTTTCCTGACCGCATGCGCCCTTGCTCCCTTCCAGCCGCATGCGCCCCTTGTCTTGGCTGTATGTAATCCAGTGACCCTGGCCGCATGCGCTCTCCTAATTGGGCCGCATGAGTCTCACCCTTTCCTGACCGCATATGCCTTAGCCGCATGGCTCTTCTATAGCCATGTATGTTGATATTTTATTAGATATTTTTACGTCCATTTTATATCCTTACGCCTTTTGTCCTGAACTTGAAAATCATGAATTTATTTGATATGTGTGGAATTGATAATGGAGCACGACCTGACAGTGACCCGTAGTGGTGCACTCCTGACAAATAACCTGACATGACCTGATAGTGGCCCATCATGGCGCACTCCTGACTAGTACACTTGACATGATAACCTGACATGATTATCTCGAATAGCTGTTACGACGGCTACCTGACATGACATGACTTGTATAAGTAACCTGGACACCGTGGGTGATTGTGCTTGTACAAATAATCCAGTCCTGTCTTGCATCATGTCTAGGAGGGGACTCCTGAGTACCACGGTCAGGAGTACCTACTGAAGTGGACTAAGGTTAATGACTAGTATAATTTATTAGACATGAAGAGATGTTCTCCAGTTACAGGCGATCCCGTTATCCCGGCCGCAAATGTTTGGACTTGTAGCCTGCCGACGAGTAGGGCACATTTCCAGCCCACTGTCATGTGGGGCACTCTTGATTGTCACTTAAAATGATTGAACTCTCTAAATTGTCACTATAATGATTGCCTGGATAACCTGGATAGCTGCAGGGCCTGTGACTACTTGGAGCATCTCATTGCATCTTGCTAGTAACTAGGATTGTGATAACCCTAGTTAGTTAATGTAGAAAGCCGTAGGCAATGGTTGGCCGTGATTGCTTGAATGGAGTCTAGTCCAGTATAGTATTGTCTAGAATTGATTGATTGCAAGATTGTACCAGAATGATTGAATGATTGTCACTTCAGATTGTCACTATAATAATTGTACTCTATTGTCACTCTAGCGTATTGTACTCTTCATTGTCACTTTTATCATTGTACTCTCTCCTTTTTACCTTAATGATTGTCACCTTTAGCAATAAATGATCAGAGACTAAGTTCTGTTCAGGCGAAGGATTACAATCTCGGTCCTTGTTTGGTTTAAGGATTGTAACCTGGCTTCCGGAATAGTACCTTCATTTTCTCTTCATATATTGTCCAGCTCTGTTTTATTTAGCATGATTCTCCAGTTCTTTTATGTCAATGATGCTTCGCTTAATTATGTTCTCTGATTGGGATAAGTGCATTGGTAGTGCACAAACCTCAATCTGTGTTATTTATTGTTGTTTTCTTATATGTTGAATGCTAATGATTTGTTGGTTTTAGTTCTTAAGTGAAGCCTCCTTTGTGGCACTTGCTCTTTCTGGGGTCTGACCCAGCTGGTTTTGTATGGCCAGATACCGGAGCAGCACCAAAGGATCTCCCTGCTTTCCAGCCCAATGGTGGTCACCAGGCGTAACCAGGGCATCGAGTGGGTTTCTTTTGTTCTCCCACTGTAATATTGTAAATTATTCATTTGAGGCGTTTAGTCGACGAGCAAGTGTTAGCTCGATTGTACTTACTTACTGTCTGCCTACGGGCTGTAACATGATTGACAAGCCCCGGGGGTTGATCATGTATGACTGAACTCTTGCTAGTCCTCACATTTTGTAACGACTAGCTTCATGATCATCTGGATATGTAATGTTTGGGACGCCTTACAATTGTATATTTGGAGATCTGATATCTTGTGATTATTATTAGTTGGCTGAGATTGAGACAATAGGCTATTTTACGACCTTAAGAGACTGATGGATTGTAGTAAAACCCTCACATATCTAGACAGCCGTGACCGTATAACGGTGTGGATTCCATTTCGTTATACGTAGCTGGCTATGTCTGCCCCCGCTCTCCAGTATTCTGGTTCTGGGGCGTGACATGGTTTAAGTGGTGGCCCATACAGGTCTTGTTAATCAAGATGTGTGAGGGTTTACCGAATAGATGTCTCAATCGGAACTCGCCCTTGATCTCTGCTCGTATCCTCTTGATTCCTAAAATTCTTATCCTGATCACATGCTTGTAATCGTTGATCTGTCCTGGTCGTTCCTTATTGTTCCCATGTCGTCTTCTTCAGCGGCATTGAACCTGGACCTGCTGATCAGCAAGGCGGATCACCTCCCGTGGACCAGCAGCAACCAGAAGATCAGGCCCAGCACTCAGCAGCAGCCTCCCGAGCCGTGCCTCCTGGAGAACCAGTACCGCAGTTCAGCCCGTCCAGCCAGCAGGGTTAGAGGATGGAGGATTGGTAGGACTCATCCGTGAATTGCTTGTGTCCCAAGATCGTCAGGAAGATGCCCTGCACCAAGCGGTACAAGATGCTCTGAATAGAAGTGGTCCCTGAGGGAACAGTGCGGTCAACAGTTTTAAGCGCCTGAACCCTCCCTTCTTCGATGGCAGCGAGGATGCCATTGCTGCCGATGCTTGGCTACAAGATATAGAGGTAATTCTTGAAGCCGCGAAGATTCCAGAAGACGAGAAGGTGGCTGTGGTGCACCTACAGTTATTGGATCTAGCCCGCAGTTGGTGGGCCGCACAAGCAGTGGGATTGACAACACCTGTCCCCTGGGCAGTGTTCAGCAAAAAGTTCCAGACCAAGTATTATGATGCAGTAGCTCGGTATGACTTGCAGACCAGGTTCAGTAATCTTAAGCAGATGGGAAGGACTGTCGACGGTTATGCGGCCGAGTTTTCTAGACTCAGTCGGTTTCCTCCCACCTTGGTGGCAACCGAGTTTGACAGAGCGCAAAGGTTCCAACAGGGACTCCACCTGGAGATTATATTGGCAGTAGAACAGTTCGAGCATCAGACCTATGATGCGGTGTTACGAGCAGCAAGGAGGCACGAGTATACCTCCCAGAGAATAGTAGACAGGACCGGAGGTCGGAAGCAGTCCCATAGTCAAATGAATCAGTCTTCAGCCCCAGCCCCGGCAGCCAGGGCTTTGACTATTGGAACTCCGAGGCAAGCAACCTCAGTTACGTCGGTTCAGCACTCAACCCCGACGTACCCTCAGCAGAAACAGAAGTAAGCACAGTCTTCCGCCGTAGGCTGTTCTTATTGTGGGAAGCCTGGACAAGTGGTAGCGGAATGTCGCAAGGCATTGGGATTGTGTTTATTGTGTGGAGCACCGGACCATAGGGTGGGGTCCTGCCCATTCAGAGTTGATTCAGCATCGACAGTATCTAGTCCCTCGGTTAGGGGACCAGCACCAGCACCAGTACCAGCTCCAGTTCACCAGCAACAACAGTTCCCGTTCCCGAGGCCATTGCCGACTCAGGCCCAGACTTTCCAGCAACAGAACCCGCGACAGTTTGCCCTAGCCCAGGCTCAGGTTCAGAATCGACCGAGAGGTATATGTGTCCTCTCATCTTGCTTTTCTACCGTCATTATGCGGGGTACATGACGTATTTCATGTATCCTAATTATAACAGTATATTCCGGATCCGAGCCATATCCTAGATCATTCGAAAATGGTTATTGGTACCAACCTTTTCGTATGAGGAGAGGCCCGTGTCCATGTTTGACCGAAGAGATAGACCCTCAAGAGCTAGGCTATCTGTTTAGTCTGTGTTGCTTGAGTTTATCCCTCTTTGGGAGAGTCAAACGTGAGAGCGTGAGGATGATATCCGATCGTATTATCCCAGCTAGTTTGGCTCGTAAGGCGTAATATCTTCCTTATGCCTTACGCTTCGAATCCTTGCTTGCATGAATGACTGTATGATTGGTTGGTAGTTATAGATTGTTTGTGATAGTGTAGCTTGTCCTTACATCTCTAGCCTCTTGATTAAATTCCGAGGACGGAATTCTTTTAAGGTGGGTAGAGTTGTAATTCCTGTGGTTCGTATTACGTATTTCTGGAATACGTGTACGTATTTTATTCTGTATTGCATGATTCCTTGTTTAGTTTTCTTCATGGCTTGGCTTGGTTTATTCTTGGTCCGGGTTGGCTTGGTTCGGTTGGGATTATTTTGGTTTATCATGAACCATGGATGAACCCCCTACCTACCACCACCTTTGATATTTATTGCCATTTCTTCTTTCTCTCTCTTCATTACTCATCTTCTTCTTCCTCATTTACTTCCTTACCTACCAGAGAGAGGAGAGAGAGGTCTAGGCAAGTGCATCTTGTTTCATGAAGGAACTCTAATTTTATTACTTTATTCTCTTCCTTACTACATTCTAAAGCACTTTAGCACTGGGCATTTTTACTTTCCATGGCTAGATTCTTGTAGATCTAAGTTTATTTTATTTTCAGAATTTCTTGGGTTTTGATCTACTTAATCTTGTTATTTCTGAGTTTTGATGGTTCCATGTTGTAGAGAATTTCGTTCTACCCCATTTTGACCTATGGAAGTTCGGATTTGGGCTCCGGATGAAAGTTTTATGAAGCTTGGAAGGCATGGGTTCCTAGTGTTCTTCTCCTCGGAATTTTGGAGAAGAAGAACAGTTCCCTGGAGCATGGCTGTACTTGACCGCATGAGTATTCATGCGGCAAGTCGCCATCAGCCGCATGAGACCCTTGTACTTCTAAACCGCATGAAACTTAGTCCCAGCCGCATGAGGCTGAGTCTCATACTCAGCCGCATGGGCTCATTTTCCATCAGCCACATGAGTCTACATGGACTTAGTCGCAGGGCTGGGAACAAACTCTTCTCGAGCCGTATACGCAACTGTTCCCCCCCCCAGCCGCATAAGCCATTGCATTGATCCAGCCTCATGCGCCCATACTTCTTCCGGGCCGCATGGGTTTTGCCATGTGAGCCGCATAGACTTGAGTTCGCCATCAGCCGCATGAAGACCCCTTTCTAATTCGAGCCGCATATGCGCTCACCTCCCTGAACCGCATAAACTCAAGCACTTGCCAGCCGCATAGACCCTGATCCCCTCCCAGCCGCATGAGACCCTCTCCATTCCTGGCCGCATAAGCTCCTGCAGCCGCATACGCTGCGCGCCCGCATTGTCTTGAGGCCGATTTATCCGAGCCGCATGAACTCGAATTTTGGGCCGCATGACCCCATATCAATTCAGCCGCATGGACTTCTTAGTCTGGGCCGCATGAGTTCGATTTATCCCAGCCGCATATGCATCCTTTATTTCCTGGCCGCATGGGGATTTGTTTCCTGACCGCATGCGTACTTGCTCCCTTCCAGTCGCATGCGCCCCCTTGTCTTGGTCGCATGTAATCCAGTGACCCTGGCCGCATGCGCTCTCCTAATTGGGCCGCATGAGTCTCACCCTTTCCTGACCGCATATGCCTTAGCCGCATGGCTCTTCTATAGCCCTGTACGTTGATATTTTATTAGATATTTTTACGTCCATTTTATATCCTTACGCCTTTTGTCCTGAACTTGAAAATCATGAATTCATTTGATATGTATGGAATTGATAATGGAGCACGACCTGACAGTGACCCGTAGTGGTGCACTCCTGACAAGTAACCTGACATGACCTGATAGTGGCCCATCATGGCGCACTCTTGACTAGTACACTTGACATGATAACCTGACATGATTATCTCGAATAGCTGTTGCGACGGCTACCTGACATGACATGACTTGTATAAGTAACCTGGACACCGTGGGCGATTGTGCTTGTACAAATAATCCAGTCCTGTCTTGCATCATGTCTAGGAGGGGACTCCTGAGTACTACGGTCAGGAGTACCTACTGAAATGGACTAAGGTTAATGACTAGTATAATTTATTAGACATGAAGAGATGTTCCCCAGTTACAGGCGATCCCGTTATTCCGGCCGCAAATGTTTGGACTTGTAGCCTGCCGACGAGTAGGGCACATTTCCAGCCCACTGTCATGTGGGGCACTCTTGATTATCACTTAAAATGATTGAACTCTCTAAATTGTCACTATAATGATTGCCTGGATAACCTGGATAGCTGCAGGACCTGTGACTACTTGGAGCATCTCATTGCATCTTGCTAGTAACTAGGATTGTGATAACCCTAGTTAGTTAATGTAGAAAGCCGTAGGCAATGGTTGGCCGTGATTGCTTGAATGGAGTCTAGTCCAGTATAGTATTGTCTAGAATTGATTGATTGCAAGATTATACCAGAATGATTGAATGATTGTCACTCCAGATTGTCACTATAATGATTGTACTCTATTGTCACTCTAGTGTATTGTACTCTTCATTGTCACTTTTATCATTGTACTCTCTCCTTTTTACCTTAATGATTGTCACCTTTAGCAATAAATGATCAGAGACTAAGTTCTGTTCAGGCGAAGGGTTACAATCTCGGTCCTTGTTTGGTTTAAGGATTGTAAACTGGCTTCCGGAATAGTACTTTCGTTTTCTCTTCATATATTGTCCAGCTCTGTTTTATTTAGCATGATTCTCCAGTTCTTTTATGTCAATGATGCTTCGCTTAATTATGTTCTCTGATTGGGATAAGTGCATTGGTAGTGCACAAACCTCAATCTGTGTTATTTATTGTTGTTTTCTTACATGTTGAATGCTAATGATTTGTTGGTTTTAGTTCTTAAGTGAAGCCTCCTTTGTGGCACTTGCTCTTTCTGGGGTCTGACCCAGCTGATTTTCTATGGCCAGATACCGGAGCAGCACCAAAGGATCTTCCTGCTTTCCAGCCCGATGGTGGTCACCAGGCGTAACTAGGGCATCGAGTGGGTTTCTTTTGTTCTCCCACTGTAATATTATAAATTATTCTTTTGAGGCGTTTAGCCGACGAGCAAGTGTTTGCTCGATTGTACTTACTTACTGTCTGCCTACGGGCTGTAACATGATTGACAAGCCCCGGGGGTTGATCATGTATGACTGAACTCTTGCTAGTCCTCACATTTTGTAACGACTACCTTCATGATTATCTGGATATGTAATGTTTGGGACGCCTTACAATTGTATATTTGGAGATCTGATATCTTGTGATTATTATTAGTTGGCTGAGATTAAGACAATAGGCTATTTTACGACCTTAAGAGACTGATGGATTGTAGTGAAACCCTCACATATCTAGACAGCCGTGACCGTATAACGGTGTGGATTCCATTCCGTTATACGTAGCTGGCTATGTCTGCCCCCGCTCTCCAGTATTCTGGTTCTGGGGCGTGACATGGTTTAAGTGGTGGCCCATGCAGGTCTTGTTAATCAAGATGTGTGAGGGTTTACCGAATAGATGTCTCAATCGGTACTCGCCCTTGATCTCTGCTCGTATCCTCTTGATTCCTGAAATTCTTGTCCTGATCACATGCTTGTAATCGTTGATCTGTCCTGGTCGTTCCTTATTGTTTCCATGTCGTCTTCTTCAGCGGCATTGAACCTGGACCTGCTGATCAGCAAGGCGGATCACCTCCCGTAGACCAGCAGCAACCAGAAGATCAGGCCCAACACTCAGCAGCAGCCTCCCGAGCCGTGCCTTCTGGAGAACCAGTACCGCCAGTTCAGCCCGTCCAGCCAACAGGGTCAGAGGATGGAGGATTGGTAGGACTCATCCGTGAATTGCTTGCGTCCCAAGATCGTCAGGGAGATGCCCTGCACCAAGCGGTACAAGATGCTCTGAATAGAAGTGGTCCCCGAGGGAACAGTACGGTCAACAGTTTTAAGCGCCTGAACCCTCCCTTTTTCGATGGCAGCGAGGATGCCATTGCTGTCGATGCTTGGCTACAAGATATAGAGGTAATTCTTGAAGCCGCGAAGATTCTAGAAGACGAGAAGGTGGCTGTGGTGCGCCTACAGTTATTGGATCTAGCCCGCAGTTGGTGGGCCGCACAAGCAGTAGGATTGACAACATCTATCCCCTGGGCAGTGTTCAGCGAAAAGTTCCAGACCAAGTATTATGATGCAGTGGCTCGGTATGACTTGCAGACCAGGTTCAGTAATCTTAAGCAGATGGGGAGGACGGTCGACGGTTATGCGGCCGAGTTTTCTAGACTCAGTCGGTTTGCTCCCACCTTGGTGGCAACCGAGTTTGACATAGCGCAGAGGTTCCAACAGGGACTCCACCTGGAGATTATATTGGCAGTAGAACAGTTCGAGCATTAGACCTATGATGCGGTGTTACGAGCATCAAGGAGGCACGAGTATACCTTCCAGAGAATAGTAGACAGGACCGGAGGTCGGAAGCGGTCCCATAGTCAAATGAATCAGTCTTCAGCCCCAGCCCCGGCAGCCAAGGCTTTGACTATTGGAACTCCGAGGCAAGCAACCTCAGTTACGTCGGTTCAGCACTCAACCCCGACGTACCCTCAGCAGAAACAGAAGCAAGCACAGTCTTCCGCCGTAGGCTGTTCTTATTATGGAAAGCCTGGACATGTGGTAGGGGAATGTCGCAAGGCATTGGGATTGTGTTTATTGTGTGGAGCACCGGACCATAGGGTAGGGTCCTGCCTATTCAGAGTTGATTCAGCATCGACAGTATCTAGTCCCTCGGTTAGGGGACCAGCACCAGCACCAGCACCAGTACCAGCTCCAGTTCACCAGCAACAACAGTTCCCGTTCCCGAGGCCATTGCCGACTCAGGCCCAGACTTTCCAGCAACAGAACCCGCGGCAGTTTGCCCTAGCCCAGGCTCAGGTTCAGAATCGACCGTGAGGTATATGTGTCCTCTCATCTTGCTTTTCTACCGTCATTGTGCGGGGTGCATGATGTATTTCATGTATCCTAATTACAACAGTATATTCCAGACCCGAGCCATATCCTAGATCATTCGAAAATGGTTATTGGTACCAACCTTTTCGTATGAGGAGAGGCCCGTGTCCATGTTTGACTGAAGAGATAGACCCTCAAGAGCTAGGCTATCTGTTTAGTCTGTGTTGCTTGAGTTTATCCCTCTTTGGGAGAGTCAAACGTGAGAGCATGAGGATGATATCCGATCGTATTATCCCAGCTAGTTTGGCTCGTAAGGCGTAATATCTTCCTTATGCCTTACGCTTCGAATCCTTGCTTGCATGAATGACTGTATGATTGGTTGGTAGTTATAGATTGTTTGTGATAGTGTAGCTTGTCCTTACATCTCTAGCCTCTTGATTAAATTCTGAGGACGGAATTCTTTTAAGGTGGGTAGAGTTGTAATGCTTGTAGTTCGTATTACGTATTTCTGGAATACGTGTACGTATTTTATTCTGTATTGCATGATTCCTTGTTTAGTTTTCTTCATGGCTTGGCTTGGTTTATTCTTGGCCCGGGTTGGCTTGGTTCGGTTGGGATTATTTTGGTTCATCATGAACCATGGATGAACCCCCTACCTACCACCACCTTTGATATTTATTGCCATTTCTTCTTTCTCTCTCTTCATTACTCATCTTCTTCTTCCTCATTTACTTCCTTACCTACCAGAGAGAGGAGAGAGAGGTCTAGGCAAGTGCATCTTGCTTCATGAAGGAACTCTAATTTTATTACTTCATTCTCTTCCTTACTACATTCTAAAGCACTTTAGTACTGGGCATTTTTACTTTCCATGGCTAGATTCTTGTAGATCTAAGTTTATTTTATTTTCAGAATTTCTTGGGTTTTGATCTACTTAATCTTGTTATTTTTGAGTTTTAATGGTTCCATGTTGTAGAGAATTTCGTTCTACCCCATTTTGACCTATGGAAGTTCGAATTTGGCCTCCGGATGAAAGTTTTATGAAGCTTGGAAGGCATGGGTTCCTAATGTTCTTCTCCTCGGAATTTTGGAGAAGAAGAACAGTTCCCTGGAGCATGGCTGTACTTGACCGCATGAGTATTCATGCGACAAGTCGCCATCAGCCGCATGAGATCCTTGTACTTCTAAACCGCATGAAACTTAGTCCCAGCCGCATGAGGCTGAGTCTCATACTCAGCCGCATGGGCTCATTTCCCATCAGCCGCATGAGTCTACATGGACTTAGTCGCAGGGCTGGGAACAAACTCTTCTCGAGCCGCATACGCAACTGTTTTCCCCACAGCCGCATAAGCCATTGCATTGACCCAGCCTCATGCGCCCACACTTCTTCCGGGCCGCATGGGTTTTGCTATGTGAGCCGCATGGACTTGAGTTCGCCATCAGCCGTATGAAGACCCCTTTCTAATTCGAGCCGCATATGCGCTCACTTCCCTGAACCGCATAAACTCAAGCACTTGCCAGCCGTATAGACCCTGATCCCCTCCCAGCCGCATGAGACCCTCTCCATTCCTGGCCGCATAAGCTCCTGCAGCCGCATACGCTGCGCGCCCGTATTGTCTTGAGGCCGATTTATCCGAGCCGCATGAACTCAGATTTTGGGCCGCATGACCCCATATCAATTCAGCCGCATGGACTTCTTAGTATGGGCCGCATGAGTTCGATTTATCCCAGCCGCATATGCATCCTTTATTTTCTGGCCGCATAGGGATTTGTTTCCTGACCGCATGCGCCCTTGCTCCCTTCCAGCCGCATGCGCCCCCTTGTCTTGGCTGCATGTAATCCAGTGACCCTGGCCGCATGCGCTCTCCTAATTGGGCCGCATGAGTCTCACCCTTTCCTGACCGCATATGCCTTAGCCGCATGGCTCTTCTATAGCCCTGTATGTTGATATTTTATTAGATATTTTTACGTCTATTTTATATCCTTACGCCTTTTGTCCTGAACTTGAAAATCATGAATTCATTTGATATGTGTGGAATTGATAATGGAGCACGACCTGACAGTGACCCGTAGTGGTGCACTCCTGACAAGTAACCTGACATGACCTGATAGTGGCCCGTCGTGGCGCACTCCTGACTAGTACACTTGACATGATAACCTGACATGATTATCTCGAATAGCTGTTGCGACGGCTACCTGACATGACATGACTTGTATAAGTAACCTGGACACCGTGGACGATTGTGCTTGTACAAATAATCCAGTCCTGTCTTGCATCATGTCTAGGAAGGGACTCCTGAGTACCACGGTCAGGAGTACCTACTGAAATGGACTAAGGTTAATGACTAGTATAATTCATTAGACATGAAGAGATGTTCCCCAGTTACAGGCGATCCCGTTATTCCGGCCGCAAATGTTTGGACTTGTAGCCTGCCGACGAGTAGGGCACATTTCCAGTCCACTGTCATGTGGGGCACTCTTGATTGTCACTTAAAATGATTGAACTCTCTAAATTGTCACTATAATGATTGCCTGGATAACCTGGATAGCTGCAGGGCCTGTGACTACTTGGAGCATCTCATTGCATCTTGCTAGTAACTAGGATTGTGATAACCCTAGTTAGTTAATGTAGAAAGCCGTAGGCAATGGTTGGCCGTGATTGCTTGAATGGAGTCTAGTCCAGTATAGTATTGTCTAGAATTGATTGACTGCAAGATTGTACCAGAATGATTGAATGATTGTCACTCCAGATTGTCACTATAATGATTGTACTCTATTGTCACTCTAGCGTATTGTACTCTTCATTGTCACTTTTATCATTGTACTCTCTCCTTTTTACCTTAATGATTGTCACCTTTAGCAATAAATGATCAGAGACTAAGTTCTGTTCAGGCGAAGGGTTACAATCTCGGTCCTTGTTTGGTTTAAGGATTGTAACCTGGCTTCCGGAATAGTACCTTCATTTTCTCTTCATATATTGTCCAGCTCTGTTTTATTTAGCATGATTCTCCAGTTCTTTTATGTCAATGATGCTTCGCTTAATTATGTTCTCTGATTGGGATAAGTGCATTGGTAGTGCACAAACCTCAATCTGTGTTATTTATTGTTGTTTTCTTACATGTTGAATGCTAATGATTTGTTGGTTTTAGTTCTTAAGTGAAGCCTCCTTTGTGGCACTTGCTCTTTCTGGGGTCTGACCCAGCTGGTTTTGTATGGCCAGATACCGGAGCAGCACCAAAGGATCTCCCTGCTTTCCAGCCCGATGGTGGTCACCAGGCGTAACCAGGGCATCGAGTGGGTTTATTTTGTTCTCCCACTGTAATATTGTAAATTATTCTTTTGAGGCGTTTAGCCGACGAGCAAGTGTTAGCTCGATTGTACTTACTTACTGTCTGCCTACGGGCTGTAACATGATTGACAAGTCCCGGGGGTTGATCATGTATGACTGAACTCTTGCTAGTCCTCACATTTTGTAACGACTAGCTTCATGATCATCTGGATATGTAATATTTGGGACGCCTTACAATTGTATATTTGGAGATCTGATATCTTGTGATTATTATTAGTTGGCTGAGATTGAGACAATAGGCTATTTTACGACCTTAAAAGACTGATGGATTGTAGTGAAACCCTCACATATCTAGACAGCCGTGACCGTATAACGGTGTGGATTCCATTTCGTTATACGTAGCTGGCTATGTCTGCCCCCGCTCTCCAGTATTCTGGTTCTGGGGCGTGACAGTGGGGACAGCCATTGCTGGAAATGGAGGACTGTTTGTAGGGAAAATGGGACAGCTATTGAGGCTTGGGTTGATGCTGTTATGGTGTAGATTTAAGGACTGTTTGGAGGGGGACAAATCAGGACAACAGGATGGGTTTTGGGTGGACTGAAAAATGGGTAAAGGACAGCTATCCATGGGTATACAAGGGGCTATTTTGTGGGGTTAACATGACAGCCATATAGGGGCAAAAATAGGACTATTTGGGGCTGTCCTTGGGCAGTCCAAGGGACAGCCAAGTGCTGTCCCAAGGGAGGCTGTTGGTTGGGTATTGGGTAGCTGGGTTTACTCCCCTCTCTAACACTCCAAGCCACTCTCCACATCTCCTCTCTAATCCTCACACTCTATCACAATTTCCTTCACTAACCACTCTTCACATTCCCTCTCAACATATCATCAAACACCCTCGCTACACTAACATACACACACACTCACTCAAGCTTGGCCGAACCTGTCATGCTCCCTTCCCATACCAACACAAGCACCACACCACATAATATATACACTATATAAACCACTATATATATATATATATAAATATATATATATATATATATATATATATATATATATATATATATATATATATATATATATATAATGATATGTATATATATAACCATATATATACATATACATAGATAATGATAATATGATACATAGGAGAAATCATTCCTAAACAAAGCAAAAATCTAGAATAATATTAGAACACACCAAAATAAATGCACAAACAATTTATATGTGTCCAAATAGGGGGTTTTCCTATTAGGACACGATCCTACATATTGGACACCTCTACAAATGTCCAAATGGACATAAAATAGACTCTAATGGAGACATAACCATGGAAAACATTTCTATGGGTTCCTAACCATTCTACATGCAAAGGAAAACTATTTTAGAGAAGAGATTTACCTATTTTGGAGATGGAAACTATGGTGGAGCTCTCAAAAAAATGGAAGAACCCTTGGAGAAGAAGAAAAGAAAGTGGATGAGAACAAATGATGATGTCTCTCTCTCCTCCCCAACACAATATGGCCGGCCATATGCTCCAAAACCCCCTTTTTACTAATTACAAGTTTGTCCCTCTATTGCTTTATTAGCTCAATATAAGTTGGCTTAGGGTTTGGGGGTTAAAAATGTAAATCTAATATTCTAATTAGGTCTAACCTAATCCATGGGGTCATGACTAATCCCTCTAACTTTTGATGGTAATATTGTGGGTCATGGCTAATTAATGTGTGGGCCCGCTAGAGTCAAAACTACCCCGGGTCCCCGAAACAAGTCGAAACAAGTCGGAATGAGTTAAAATTCGAACCCGACTCAAACAACCCCAAAATAATACAATAAATAAATAAATAAATAATTCCAAAATAATTTTAAAGTGAAAAATTACCAAAACATCCCTGTTCACGAAAACTGCGGGTGACAATAATTGAATTACAAGTACAAAGGCAAGTACACTACGATTGTATTTTACTTTGTATTTCTGCATTGCATTGATCTCATATTGGACATGTTGTACACACGATTGGTCATGTGCTTCTGGTTCTGGTATCTATCCTGTTCTTGTTCTTTACTTGTATATTGGGGAGAAAAAATACTACAGATATGTGCCCAAACCAAACCTAGGATTCATGTGAATAACTTAGGTCCTATATCGTGCACGTGTGACTCTTAAGCTGTACCATTATTCATGTACCATGTGTTACCTCAGCCGGTCACATATTCTAGTAGCTATTTCAAATCACTATTCCATGGTCGTGTTCTTCATGGATTTCAGTCATTGTGATATTGTTCATCATTGCAGTTTAGCCATGCATCATCGTTGCATTACAGTTTTACATTGTACATGTTCATTTTGTAGTGTTGTACTTTGCACCTTTCCTGACTGGATACGTTGCATGTGTCGATATATTCTACCTTATCATTATGGCTTACAGACAGAGATGATAGTTAGCTAGCAGGGAGGCTACGAGGAGATCAGTGATGGGTTAGGACATTGATGTACATGTTTACTTTCAATTTTGATGAGGTTGTACTAAAGAACATGGTGTGTGTAATATTATTTTAGTACAAGATTAGATGCTGTGATGTGACTTAATGATATGACTTGAGTTATTAGTTACTTAGTACAGCTTACTACATTGTGCCTACCAACGTAGGCTGGGCGTGTCCGACTCGTATCCGATTATTCGGGAGCGGATTGTGACATCTTTGTAAGCTTGTAAGCTTGAGAAGACCTTATTCCGAAAACTTATTCGCTATTGCTTGCTTAATTATGTATATACTAATATGTTTCATATGATTGAATATCTAGAGATGAATTATATTGTCTGTTCTGCTCTTAGAATACAATTCTAAATAATGTTTTCAGATATTAAAGACGTCAAATTCCAAATGTGATCCTTGTCATCCTAATACTATATCACTCTATTTCATATGTTGGGTTTAAGAAATATGATTATTAATTTAATGTATTGGTTTCTTAGGAGAGAATTTTTATGCTTTATTTTGTGTTGAAAGGGTTTGAAGATAGGCCTTTCATATTCCATTTTTTGTCATAAAAAAGTTCATTCCCTTTGTGCCGTAGAATATTAACCGTAATATAAATTTTGTGACCGTTTTTTAATTTTTATATATTTTTTGTATGAAATATTGATATACTACTACATATCTAATTTGAAAGAATTCGTTACTTTGAGATTGTTAAGGTTTTAGAATTGACAATTATTTTGTGGAACATTATAATATGCAGACATATGCTAGCAATTATGTTCTAATGCAAGTTGGCAAGTTTGATGCCAATGACTGAACTATACGAGTTTTTGTTGGAGTGGGTGGGGTTCCCAACCTATATGGAAAATGTCCCAGAGTCGGATTGAGTATTCCTATACATAATAGAATATTCCAATGGATTTGGATTGGGTATTTCTATATATAGTAGAAATATCCCAATGGAGTTGGATTTACCTATATATAATAGGAATACATCAATGGTTTAGATTGAGTATTCCCACATATAGTAGAATATCTCAATTAGTTGTGTGTTTGAGGCTATATATACTAGGTGTTTTCTCACCCTAAAATATATCTCAAAAATTAAGCAAGAGTGCTTTGCAATACTTGATAGAGAGAAAGGACCGAGGACTATTGTAAAGGAGAGATCGCTTTGAATAGTTTTTTGATATTTTTTGTTCTTCGGAGTCCGCAATTAAATTTTTTTTCTTTCAATTGAGTTGTGGTGATCCGTTTGGATCGAGAGGAGGTTGTAGAGGGTGTATTCTCTTTATTCCATTAGTGGAGGTTCTTCAAGGTTGGACTCCGATCGTCCCGTGGTTTTTTTATCTGGATTTTCCACGTCAAAAATCTCTGTGTCTGCGTTGTGTGTTTGACATTTTTGGTTTGTGTAGTTTTACTCGGTTATCCCGCAAGACTCTCTGGCTTGGGAGAACGGTTTCCGCACTTCGTTTCCAACAGAGTGGTATCTGTACTTTAGGTTCAGAGAAGTGTCAGGAGTCGATAGTCAAACCGGGAAGCAGAGATGGACGCAAAGCTGGTGCGCATGGTAAACCTGAACGGTACCAACTATCACTACTGGAGGAGCAAGATAAAGGATTTGCTATTTGTCAAAAAATTGCATCTGCTGGTATTTGCTTCCGAGGGGCCCAGTGCTAAATTCGAAGAGGACTGAAATTTCGAGCATATACAGGTGTGTGGGTACATTAGGCAGTTCGTTGATGAGAATGTGTATAATCACGTTGCCAGTATTGAGAACGCAAGGACACTGTGGGAGAACCTGGAATCTTTGTATGCGAAGAAGATCGGGGTAAATAAATTATTCCTGATCCGGATGATTATGGGTCTATGGTACAAAGAAAGTATGCCCATTACGGATCACTTGAGTGAGTTCCAGGGCGTGGTTGACCAACTATTCTCGATGGGAGTCAAGTTCGACGATGAGGTTCAGGGACTTTGGTTGCTATGTACATTGCCACACTCGTGGGAGACCGTACGAGTATCTATGATTGATTCGGCTCCGGAAGGCTTGGTCATTCTGGAGTTTTCCAAGAGCGGGATCCTGAATGAAGAGATAAGGAGACGTTCTTAGGACATTTCATCCACATCTTACTCAGAGGCGCTTGTTTCAGAGAGCCGTGGAAGGAACAAAAGCAGGAATACAAGTGGTGGCAGAGGCAAGTCCAAGGATCGGTACGAGGACACAGAATGTTACCACTGTGACAAGAAGGGCCACATCAAATGGAACTGTTTCTCTTGGAAGAGAGAGGAGAAGGACGACAAGAAACAAAGTAAGAATATTACAACGACAACATTGACACATGAAAGTGATGTGATCGTCGTAGGTGACGAGTTAATGAATATGATATTTGATATTATGGCTACATATTGAATCTGGTATTTGATACTATGATCACTTAACTGTCCCCTTATCTTTCACTCTCTTTTTCCAAAACCCTTCAAAACTGTGCAGTTGACGTCATGGTGTAACATGGGCCGGTTCACCCTGGACCAGCCCGAGCCTGCAGCCGACCGGCCCGCCCAATCCCGATCCTAGCCCGGCCCGAGCACGCCCATATACAAATCTGGTCTGGGCTAGGTTCACCGCCCGAGCCCAAGCCCGTCCCGGCCCTGTAGTGCCCCGTCCCGCTCAGTCAATCGGAGGAATCGAAACACAGACGGCGTTCGGACTTGGCCTTGCAACGGCGACTCGAAGACATCGCTCAGGTAGGGTAGTTTCGGTGAACTTGCCTCATCTCAGCCTTCACTTAATAATTCGTGTGTTTTCAACTTGCACAAGTAGGCTTAATAATAAAAGAGACGAATCCACATAGCTAAAGGGAATTATCTCGACGGATCGAATCGAGATTAGAACATGGAAAACGTCCCAGGGTCTGATTAGAGTTGGTGCTCAGTGTGCTTTGAAAATGACACTCGAACCTTCGTCTCGCGGCTTGGGAGAAGGAAAAGTTGGTATTCGACACAAACGATGAGTTATCCTAAGTTATAGGCGTCGCCCGCGTAATTGCTCGATAAAGCATGCACGTTTCCACTGTGCAAGGCTTGGCATAGCCTTGGCTCGTCCCTCGGGTTAAGTTGTAGGCTTGAGTAAGTTAGGCAAAGTTATGCCGATCGACCTAAGTTATTCCAAGTGCCGTCCCGTTCTTTCTGCGGTTGTCAAGTCAAATAGTCCCACGATCTCAAGGGCCGTCATATAACATATGACTTGGGTGATAGCATCGCGTAGGACGTAAGTCAGTTGAAGGCACGAGCCACAGTTGGCACGATATAAAGTTAGCCACGGTCTATGGCACTTAATGAACACGTTTTGTTCAAGTTAAGTTGGAAGGCTATGTAGTAGTCGTTTCCTCGAGTTCAAAGAAGTTCGAGGCGGTCCCTCGGGTGGGAGTCTCGCGTTCCTATGCACGTTAAGATGTTCGAGGCGGTCCCTCGGTTGGGAGTCTTGCGTTCCTATCCACGTTAAGATGTTCGAGGCGGTCCCTCGGTTGGGAGTCTCGCGTTCCTATCCACGTTAAGATGTTCGAGGCGGTCCCTCGGTTGGGAGTCTCACGGTCCCGATGCACGTAATACGAAGGGTGGTTCAGAGCACGAGTTGCTAAGTATAGTTCCAATCGTACCAACAAATTAGGCCATGCATTTACGTGAGTCTAGATGTCTCGTAGGTGCGTGGTCATTGGACACCTTGTCGACAAAGATTTCTGCCTAGACTGGTTATACGCCGGGGAACCGGGCCCAGTCATCCTAGGAGGTAGACGTTATAGCAGCGCATGCTTTTATTGCGTAGGTAGTCGGTGTAGTGCCCCACTCCTTGCGGTCCACTATGTAATACCTACGACTTGTTGACTCAGTCATGAACTGAGTATTTGGTGAAACCTTTGTCGGTATCGATTGATCACGGATGAAATACAATGAACCTTTCCAATTGATGGATTGGCTTCTATTGAAATGAATCCAAGAGTTTTGCTGAATATTTTCTCTCGCTGTTTGGTTTTGATGAATGCATTTTCGTGTTGATTTTTGATGATTGGTTTTTATTTTTCGCTTTCATCGCATTTTGCATTCATTCCGAATCTTGAGAGAAAGAGACGAAGTCTGCTAATCAACTGTTGGTGCCATTGTAGGCCGCGTGAATTATTCGTGAACGGCGCGTGAAGTCCCTCCTTCTCTCTACTAAGATTCATCTCGGTGAGTTGCTTCAACCGAACAAACATTGATCTGTACGCCTAATAAAAATGCTCTAGTCTACTCTGTTGCCTTGTCCCAATGATCAACGATACCACATCCACAAAAGATAAGAGAAGATAATTGAATTGAATCAAATGCAAGAATATGTGTTGCTACTCTGTCTGCTCGATAAGAATGATCATCTACTTGTCACCAGTATGCTTGAAAATGTAGACATGTACAGACGAACTTGTACGTGTTGAGATGAACCTGAAGGCACGAAACAAACGTGTCGTATATCTGTGCATAAGTCCAAATGTGTCTCATCTGATAAAACGGCTAGAGCATGCATTTGGTCTCGGACAACTTGTATACAAGGAAATATTTGTCTCTCGGGTGGTATCTGGGGGCACCTGGAACCGCTCGGCCTAGGAGAGATTAGGGCCTCCATGTGAAAATGGGAGTCGATCTGAGTCCTTAGCGACGAGCTGAACCAACGAGTCACAGCGGCAAATCATGGGAAAAACCCATGGACCAACATATAGAATAGTCCACCTGCATGACCCGAATGATAACTTCAATATCTGCAAGAATGAATCATGAATTACTCATTATGCAAATTGTGCTAACGTGGTTTTGTGCAGGGATGACTGCCGGCGATGGTAAGTTGTTATGATATATTCTACTGTCATGTTCTTATGAATTGTTAAAAAAGAACCTAGACAAGTAGAAAGATCACTAGTAAATGTTAGCTCAACATATTGATTTAGTGCAGAGATTTGCGAGTTCGGCCAAAAGCCGCTTGCCAGTACATGATGTGTGCTGACCCACGTTGTGGGCATCCTTTTCAGAAAGCAAAAGGAGACGGGGATATCAAGTGAGGCACCGAAGCTCGTCTAGCCCAGTAGAGCTCGTGGATCGCCTCGAAGTTTACTTTTCATTCCAGTCCAGTTTCAAGTTTCTTTTCCTTCTGAAGGTGTCTTTCAATTCCAGCTTGTAATAAAGGATATGATGTATGGGCATTGTGGCTAATTTCAAAAGAGTGTTTCAAAGAAAATCATGTAGCCAAATTATAAGGCAAATCTGAGTTCGTAAAGCTTTGTACTTGTATTCCAATCAAGCTATCAATAAATGAGTATTTCTATTTCAAATCTCTGTGTCCAACATTTGGTTTTCTGCAATGAATGGGTGCGTGCGCGTGTTTTGCTTAACTAATGGGTGGGTGCGTGTGTGTTTTGCTTGACTAGTTGTTTTTTGCAGGTACATGGTCGTGTGCAAGCACAACTTAGGCTTGCACGGCTTCGCGCCTTAGCGAGGACGATCGATCCCGCAGGGATCCAGGCAAGACGGACGACCCTAGCGGGATCGGGGCGTGACAAAGTGGTATCAAAGCACGGTTTTACGTCCTTGGCCTCTTGCAAATATTAATTTTGAAAAAGTATATAAAGTACTTTGACGGCTTTCAAAAGTGACCCGATTTTGAGTTATGAAAACCAATGCCCCATACAATAAGTCCATAATATTTTATGAGACTGACATAAGTTATACTATTTTGTAGAGAAATGGCTCCTCCTCGTCCATCTGGCTCGACCGATCCGGTAGAACGGATCATGACAATGTTAGAATTACAGAGACAGGACAATCAGAAACGAAATCAGATACATCAGGCCCGAGCGGCTGCCCAACAAAAGCAGTTGGATGCCTTGACCAAGCTTGTCACGGTGCTTGCGGCAAATCAAGATACCACCATAGCGACAAAACCAACGGGAACGCCCGAAATCGAGCCTGTAGAGGGTGATGAGCCCCAGCCAGCGCAAAGGCATACTGTCTTTAGGCCAAAGGACTTCTTAGACGTGAAACCTCCAGAATTTGAAGGCAGAACATCACCCGATAATGTGATGGACTGGATTGAGAAAGTGGAGAGTCTGTTCGCGTTCATAGGAGTTCCAAGCAGCAAGAAGGTAGTTTGTGCCGTTATGCTTCTACGGCTGCGGGCAAAGGATTGGTGGAAGACGAAGAAGCCGGCGCTGCTCGCAACGGCTAGGAATAGGAAGATCTCATGGGCCTCGTTCAAGAAGGCGTTTCTGGATCAATATCTGCCTCCAGCCATGAGCAAGAAGATGGAGGATGACTTTATCATACTGGAACAAGGGAATATGTCCGTGGAGGACTATGAGTCTGAATTTGCTAAGCTGGCAAATTTTGTCGCTGCTTTGCTTCCCACGGAACAGACTCGCATAAATCGATTCGTTGGAGGTCTGAATGACGATATCCAGTTAAGTGTGCTGAATCGAGAATGTGGGTCATATTCTCAGGCCTTTGAGGCGGTGCTACAGGTGGAACAGTTCCAACAGAAGAAGGCGTCCAATAGAGCACAGAATAGTCGGAATCAGCCCGCCAAGAGATATCATGACGGAGAGAAAAAGACTGACGGGGAACAAAACAACAAGCCTGTATGCGGCCTCTGCGGTCGGCGAGGGCATGTCAAAGAAGACTGCCGCTATATGAATGGTCAGAGTTGCAGTCACTGTGGCAAGAGTGGGCACATCAAGGAGGACTGCCGTGCCGCTAATCATGCTTGTTTTCGTTGTGGCCAACAGGGCCACTCAGTCAAGTATTGCCCGAAAAAGAATAGAACGGATCAGAATAAAGATGACACTGAAGAGCGTGGGCAGCTGCCAGGCCCACCGCCGCTTCGAGACCATCCGCACAACCAGTCGCAGTGGACTAATGCGCGCGTCTATAATCTCTCCATATTGCTTGATCCAGAATGCAACACAAGTGGAGGTGAGTTTGTATCTTAAGTTTTGAGGACAAAACTTTTTCTCAGTGGGTTATTATGTAGTGCCTCGCTCCTTGCGTTCCACTATGTAATACCTACGGCTTGTTGACTCAGTCATGAACTGAGTATTTGGTGAAACCTTTGCCGGTATCGATTGATCACGGATGAAATGCAATAAACCTTTCCAATTGATGGATTGGCTTCTATTGAAATGAATCCAAGAGTTTTGCTGAATGTTTTCTCTCGCTGCTTGGTTTTGATGAATGCATTTTCGTATTGGTTTTCGATGATTGGTTTTTATTGTTCGCTTTCATCGCATTTCGCATTCATTCCGAATCTTGAGAGAAAGAGACGAAGTATGCTAATCAACTGTTGGTGCCATTGTAGGCCGCGTGAATTGTTCGTGAACGGCGCGTGAAGTCCCTCCTTCTCTCTACTAAAATTCATCTCGATGAGTTGCTTCAACCGAACAAACATTGATCGGTACGCCTAATAAAAATGATCTCTAGTCTACTCTGTTGCCTTGTCCCAATGATCAACGATACCACATCCACAAAAGATAAGAGAAGATAATTGAATTGAATCAAATACAAGAATATGTGTTGCTACTCTGTCTGCTCGATAAGAATGATCATCTGCTTGTCACCAGTATGGTTGAAAATGTAGACATGTATAGACGAACTTGTATGTGTTGAGATAAACCTGAAGGCACGAAACAAACGTGTCGTATATCTGTGCATAAGTCCAAATGTGTCTCATCTGATAGAACGGCTAGAGCATGTATTTGGTCTCGGACAACTTGTATACAAGGAAATATTTGTCTCTCGGGTGGTATCTGGGGGCACCTGGAACTGCTCGGCCTAGGAAAGATTAGGGCCTCCATGTGAAAATGGGAGTCGATCTGAGTCGTTAGCGACGAGCTGAACCAAAGAGTCACAGCGGCTAATCATGGGGAAAACCCATGGACCAACATATAGAATAGTCCACCTGCATGACTCGAATGATAACTTCAATATCTGCAAGAATGAATCATGAGTTACTCATTATGCAAATTGTGCTAATGTGGTTTTGTGCAGGGATGACTGCCGGCGATGGTAAGTTGCTATGATATATTCTACTGTCATGTTCTTATGAATTGTTAAAAAAGAACCTAGACAAGTAGAAAGATCACTAGTAAATGTTAGCTCAACATATTAATTTAGTGCAGAGATTTGCGAGTTCAGCCAAAAGCTGTTCGCCAGTACATGATGTGTGCTGACCCACGTTGTGGGCATCCTTTTCAGAAAGCAAAAGGAGACAGGGGGATATCAAGTGAGGCACCGAAGCTCGTCTAGCCCAGTAGAGCTCGTGGTTCGCCTCGAAGTTTACTTTTCATTCCAGTCCAGTTTCAAGTTTCTTTTCCTTCTGAAGGTGTCTTTCAATTCCAGCTTGTAATAAAGGATATGATGTATGGGCATTGTGGCTAATTTCAAAAGAGTGTTTCAAAAAAAATCATGTAGCCAAATTATAAGGCAAATCTGAGTTCGTAAAGCTTTGTACTTGTATTCCAATCAAGCTATCAATAAATGAGTATTTCTATTTCAAATCTCTGTGTCCAACATTTGGTTTTCTGCAATGAATGGGTGCGTGCGTGTGTTTTGCTTAACTAATGGGTGCGTGCGTGTGTGTTTTGCTTGACTAGTTATTTTGCAGGTACATGGCCTTATGCAAGCGCAACTTAGGCTTGCACGACATCACGCCTTAGCGAGGACGATCGATCCCACAGGGATCCAGGCAAGACGGACGACCCTAGCAGGATCGGGGTGTGACAGTCGGGGGCTTTCAACGGGGCTCGCTACCTGCGCTGAAGGACCCGCTGCCTACCCGAGCTATGTCCGCGATGGCTTGTCATGCCAGTGGCCTTTCATATAGATAATTGGCGTGCTAAGCGGCGAATCCGCATGCACGGTGTCGATCATAACAAAAGAAGTATAAGCACGATATGCGTTGAATGGTGAAATGTGTGCTCGGTTGCACCCAAAGTATTATAAAGCCTACGATTCGGCTATACGTAAAGACACGTGCTTCGGTACGAGATATGGCGTCGTGCTTGAGTTCTCTACACCGGTTCCACAAGTTGGGTTAGTCTTTGCGAGTTAAGTCAAGAAGGGCCGCAGGGCATTATGTTAAGTTGTAGGACACGACCTCGAGAAGTGAGGCACGGCCGCGTCGTCCCAACACAAGTGTAGGCAAGAGCAAGCGAGGAGGCACTGCCTCAGAGATAAGCACGAATCGAGTTCATAGCACGACCGAGTAGTTACGTCCCTAGAGTATGGCCCGAAAGGCAAGCACGAAGCGATAAGTTGACGTTATTGGAACGAGAAGGTCTAGCGGTAAAGTAAGAGTACACTATTAGTGCAAGGTACGGTAACGGTCTAAAAGACTCAAAATAGACCGAGGCGTCGGTCCTAAAATTGATCCTAAGGCAAGACTAGAAAGACAATCGTAAAGGGGCTTGTATCGCACAAAGATGAATAAACGTGTTGGTTTTGTATGGATGGGCGAGGAGCTCACTCCACCGGTACAGTTGAGTACTGACACCCATACAGTTTCCATGTGCAGGCGTAGGTAGAAGCTCGTGGCGCGGAGCTCGCTTAGATGCGTCGAGGCACGGAGTTCCTTGGCGATTCGAAGCATGCGACCGCATGGAATCGAAGACTTATACGAGACATAATGTATGGACATCGCCTATCCGAAGCATCCGCTGGATCGAGACAAGTATTGAGAGATGAGAGAGAGGAGAATGATTTGTAATGTGAGACGAGTGAATTTGAGTGATTGTAATCTCGGCCTTGCGCCCCCAATGTAACCGTTGTTTCGATATCAATAAAGAGCTAAATTTGAATGACTTGTGTTTTGTTCTTAATTTTTGCTGCTAGTATTCAATGTCTCTATTTGGGACTTCTGTGCGACGACCCCGTCGCAGCCGTTGAAATCGGCCGTTATGGAACCCGCCTTGTACGAGCGCAATCTAGGCTCGTGCGGCATCACGCCTTAGCGAGGACGATTGCTCCTACGGGAGCGGGACGTGATCTAATGGTATCAGAGCACGGCTTTACGTCTTTGGACTTCGATTGAATTCTTTAACTCTAATGTTTCCGCGAACTCTGAATGTTGCTTCCGCAAAGTTGATATCGTTGGTGCGCTCTCTCTCGATTGTCCCAAGGGATGTCCATACAATAAATCTAATATTTTCAAGAGCTCGTACAAGCGTTCCATCGAACGCATCGGTAGGCCATCGCCGGATATGTTGGTAGACCTTTGGGTCGAACGATGCCAACCTTGAGTTGATAGAAGACACGTGCTAAAAGTTAGCAAACGCGTTGCATGCTTGAACTACCTTACGCTAACAATAGCGAACGAGCACACGAGACCGAAGTATAGTTCGAACGGGATGGTTATGCACATAGCCTTTGGCTAAGTTGTGCCGATTATCGCGCACCTCAACCTATTGGTACAAACGAGTCACGAGCAATATTAAGTATCGCTCAGTCAGAAACGGGGATACACTTAGAGTGTATATTGATAGAAGTGCTATTGGACTAACGCCTAGGCGTACACGGAAGATTGTTTTGGATTTTGAGGAATAGTGCGAACGACTTAGTGCATCGATGCGACGTGAATGATTACGCTAGGGATTCGTCGAACGAATCCGAAACATGTCTTAGCGAATAACGCGAACGTGATTTGGACTAGATTGGATGACTCGAATCCCGAGTGGTGTATGGTCCGTCTTGGAAATCATTCGAATGAAAGATTGAGGATTGCACGAGTATGAAACACGAAAACGATCGAGTAGGTGAAATCGAATCGAAGAAATTGATACGGATCATATACGAAAAGTTAACACGACGGGTAGGTAGCGTGCATGAAATGTTCGATTTTAAAGTTACACGAATGACTCTGAGGATTGGAATGGATATCATTCGATGATTGAGTTAGCAAGAAATATTACGAATTGAGGAAATATGTTGGTCGATGACTTAAGATAGACGGATGAACGATACGTGAATTTGGGTTTGTCGAAATTGATGTTATGAATGATTCGAGGGGTAATAATCGAAATTGAATTTAAATATCGAGGAGATTATCCAGTCGGACGATAGCATCATTCGTACGACTCAGAATTCGTTGCAAATAAAGATCGCCAGGTTATGTATATCGTCGATGATATTGAGGCGTATCAAAGACGATATGCTATAACTTGGGGGTAATCTGACACGATGAATGACGATCGCACAAGTGTTATCGTTCCAAATGGATACAATACTTAGGACTTTGGTTGAGACGAATGTTGGATGAAAGTGATCGTATCTTGATGATTACATGGATAACCACAGCGTCGACATTCTTGTCTTGTGCGAGCGCGACTCCAGCCTCGTACATGCGTTACGTCGGATTTGGGACGATCGTTCCGCGTGAGCGCTGACATGGTGATTCATGTCGCGAGAATGATCGAACTTGAAAAATCAGGACGCGACAACTTTGATTGTCTCGACTTGTTGGCTTGATGCGAAGAAGAACTCGAGAATGTTAGGACTTGTGATTGATGACTGAATAAAACTTGATGATTGAGTAGGTCCAATCCGCGCATCGAGAATGAATTAGTCTAGACACAAAATAAGAGTTACGTTCCGATAAGAATGATTATCTAGCGAAAGCGTACATGGTGATTCATGCCCACCATAGATAATCTGTCTCGCGTGAGATCGGAGCACAACATATTGTTAAGTCGGACGACCTTGTGATCGATTACGTGAATTGGAATAGATAATTTCGGAAACATGAATTACGGTTTAGAGATGAATTGTGTCGTAGCGTGCTTGATTTAAGAATGAATGATAGGCGAACTAATGTTGAACGTATTCGAAGAGATAAACTATGCGAAACGTCTTGATGAACGAACGATATTGATATGACGTAAAATTGGTTGAAATATGAGTTATCGTAGGATGGCTTTATCGAACGACTCGTACCCCGTGCGTCGAATATTGGGATGTGTGTAGGGAATCGAAGCTCGATGTTTAGAAATCGGAGTGATGCAAGCTTGGGTAGAAAACCCCGTACCATCAATTTGGTTCGACCTTAGGATGGGGTCAGTGTTGATATCGTTGTTTGGAAACTATGATTCCAGTGCTGACGAGAGACATAGCCTAGCGGTTCGAAAGACATCCGAGTACGAAACGATAGAAAATAGTGGAGGCACCACTCATGAGGCTCGGTTGATATGCACGTATATCAGGGACGCCCGAATATGTGCACGATCCGACTCGAGTGGTGATGACGAATTCTCTATCACGAGGCTTGGCTGAAATACATATATTTTGGGGACGCCTAGAATATGTGCACGATCCAACTAAGTGATATGTTGAATCAAGTGATACTTGAGGAACGGAAAAGTGTCGAGGATTTTGAAATTGTAAGTTTCGAAGAAATATTGACGGCAACGCGATCATTGAATTGAAACAAGTTCGAATGTTGGTTGATTGGTTGGTGTGCCTTACGACTAAGTTAGCGATAAGCACGAGCGTGGCTCGAAATCGAAGAAACGCGTAGGCGGAGTGTGTACGATTAAGTCTTGGCCATAGAAATGGTAGGATGGTTTGCCTTCAGGAAAGTCTCGAGGACGAGACTTGTTCTGAGTGGTGTATGATGTAGTGCCCCGTCCCGCTCAGTCAATCGGAGGAATCGAAATGTAGACGGCGTTCAGACTTGGCCTTGCAACGGTGACTCGAAGACATCGCTCAGGTGGGGTAGTTTCGGTGAACTTGCCTCATCTCAGCCTTCACTTAATAATTCGTGTATTTTCAACTTGCACAAGTAGGCTTAATAATAAAAGAGACGAATCCATATAGCTAAAGAGAATTATTCCGACGGATCGAATCGAGTTTAGAACATGAAAAACGTCCCACGGTCTGACTAGAGTTGGTGCTCAGCGTGCTTTGAAAATGACACTCAATCCTTCGTCTCGCGGCTTGGGAGAAGGAAAAATTGGTATTCGACACAAACGATGAGTTAGCCCAAGTCATAGGCGTCGTCCGCGTAATTGCTCGATAAAGCATGTACGTTTCCACTGCGCAAGGCTTGGCATAGCCTTGGCTCGTCCCTCGGGTTAAGTTGTAGGCTTGAGTAAGTTAGGCAAAGTTATGCCGATCGACCTAAGTTATTCCAAGTGCCGTCCCGTTCTTTCTGCGGTTGTCAAGTCAAATAGTCCCACGATCTCAAGGGCCGTCATGTAACATATGACTTGGGTGATAGCATTGCGTAGGACGTAGGTCAGTTGAAGGCACGAGCCACGGTTGGTACGAGGTAAAGTTAGCCACGGTCTATGCCACTTAAGGAATACGTTTTGTTCAAGTTAAGTTGGAAGGCTATATAGTAGTCGTTCCCTCGAGTTCAAAGAAGTTCGAGGCGGTCCCTCGGGTGGGAGTCTCGCGTTCCTATGCACGTTAAGATGTTCGAGGTGGTCCCTCGGTTGGGAGTCTCGCATTTCTATCCACGTTAAGATGTTCGAGGCGGTCCCTCGGTTGGGAGTCTCGCGTTCCTATCCACGTTAAGATGTTCGAGGCGGTCCCTCGGTTGGGAGTCTCACGGTCCCGATACACATAATGCAATGGGTGGTTCAGAGCACGAGTTGCTAAGTATAGTTCCAATCGTACCAATAAATTAGGCCATGCATTTACGTGAGTCTAGATGTCTCGTAGGTGCATGGTCATTGGATACCTTGTCGACAAGGATTTCTGCCTAGACTGGTTATATGCCGGGGCACCGAGCCCAGTCATCCTAGGAGGTAGACGTTATAGCAGTGCATGCTTTTATTGCGTGGGTAGTCGGGGGCTTTCAACGGGGCTCGCTACCTGCGCTGAAGGACCCGCCGCCTATCCGAGCAATGTCCGCGATGGCTTGTCATGCCAGTGGCCTTTTATATAGATAATTGGCATGCTAAGCGGCGAATCCGCATGCACGGTGTCGATCATAACAAAAGAAGTGTAAGCACGGTATGCGTTGAATGGTGAAATGTGTGCTCGGTTGCACCCAAAGTATTATAAAGCCTATAATTCGGCTATACGTAAAAACACGTGCTTCGGCACGAGATATGGCGTCGTGCTTGAGTTCTCTACACCGATTCCACAAGTTGGGTTAGTCGTTGCGAGTTAAGTCAAGAAGGGTCGCAGGGCGTTATGTTAAGTTGCAGGGCACGACCTCGAGAAGTGAGGCACAGCCGCGTCGTCCCAACACAAGTGTAGGCAAGAGCAAGCGAGGAGGCACTGCCTCAGAGATAAGCACGAATCGAGTTCATAGCACGACCGAGTCGTTACGTCCCAGAATATGGCCCGAAAGGCATGCACGAAGCGATAAGTTGACGTTATTGGAACGAGAAGGTCTAGCGGTAAAGTATGAATACACTATTAGTGCAAGGCACGGTAACGGTCTAAAAGACACAAAATAGACCGAGGCGTCGGTCCTAAAATCGATCCTAAGGCAAGACTAGAAAGACAATCGTAAAGAGGCTTGTATCGCACAAAGATGAATAAACGTGTTGGTTTTGTATGGGTGGGCGAGGAGCTCACTCTATCAGTACAGTTGAGTACTGACACCCATACAGTTTCTATGTGCAGGCACAGGTAGAAGCTCGTGGCGCGGAGCTCGCTTGGATGCGTCGAGGCACGGAGTTCCTTGGTGATTCAAAGCGTACGACCGCATGGAATCGAAGACTTATACGGAACATAATGTATGGACATCGCCTATCCGAAGCATCCGCTGGCTCGAGACAACTATTGAGAGATGAAAGAGAGCAGAATGATTTGTAATGTGAGACGAGTGAATTTGAGTGATTGTAATCTCGGCCTTGCGCCCCCAATGTAACCGTTGTTTCGATATTAATAAAGAGCAAAATTTGAATGACTTGTGTTTTGTTCTTAATTGCTGCTGCTAGTATTCAATGTCTCTATTTGGAGCTTCTGTGCAACGACCCCGTCGCAGCCGTTGAAATCGGCCGTTATGGAACCCGCCTTGCACGAGCGCAATCTAGGCTCGTGCGGCATCACGCCTTAGCGAGGACGATCGCTCCTACGGGAGCGGGGCGTGACAGGCCCGGATCGGTTTGAATTTTTTTTAATTCCAACGTTAGGTACGTTTCAGCCCGGCCCGGTCAGGCCCGCCCGAGCCCAAGCCCGGCCCGGTCCGACCGGTTGAACCAGATTTTGCACTTTTTTCTTTGAATCATTGGGCCCCTTTTACCAAAATACCCCCATTTTGTGACCGTTTTATGATCGTTATAGGGGGTATTTTGGTCTTTTTGACCAAAATGACCAAAAACCCTTTTGCAACAACTCTATTTTGAGGGTATGGGAGGTCATTTGGCTTCCAAAAAATCCTATAAATTTTCCATGAAACTTCCATTTCAAATACAAACAATTCAATCCTTCTCAAAAAAATCAAAATCACAAAAAGATTTCAAGAAAGTTGTGCTCTAAATTCCGGCGATCTACGACTTCCCGATCAATCAATTTCGGCGATCTACGACTTTCTCTTTCTAATTGTTTATTTTTTAATTTACATTTAAGAAATTGTTTTCTTTCCTCCATCTCTCTAGTTTTTTGCGAACAAACTAATTTTTTTCGATATCCTCCATCTTTATAATCCTTTATATATTTTTATTTGTCTTTTAAAAATGCCTGGACAAGGTTCAAACCAAGATAATGATGCTTTTGAAATTTACAATTCTTTTTTTTGGAAAATCTTATTCCTGACTATTTAGTTGGTTCCCTTCCTGAAATTGGTAGCAATGTACCAAATGTTGTAAAGAGTGAAACACCCAATTTTCCAGATGAGGGTAATTTTGAAATTTTGTAATTATATTTATTATTATTGATATTTATTTCATATTATGATTTTTGGTATTTTTAATCATTTTTTAAACTATTTAAAAACTGTTTTAAGTCATGACTTGTAATTTTGATGTGCTGCTAGTGAAACCCTAGTGACTACATGACCTAGAGCCTAACCATGTCATTAGGATGATTTATTATCATTTTTAGCCTAGGGATAATTTGGTCATTTTGGCTTATTTGAATTATTTGATTGATTATTGAATTGGTAAATTCTAGTTTGACTTTGACTTGTTGAGACCTAGTGGACTAGCCTAGAACCTAACCCTAGCCATGGTAACCCTAGTCTAACTTGAGTTAACCCATTCTAGTCATTAGAGATTAGTTTTAGAATGAGGGGATTTGGTTTAGTGAATTTAAGTCATGGCTTATGACTTCATGACTTAATTAATCATGACTTAAGCCCATGGGCCAATTTAGGAAACCCTAACCCTAATTTTTGCAACTTATGACTAGCCATAGGAGAGCCCCTCCCTATTTAAGGTCATGTTGAGGAGTTCTTGCCTCTCTTAGAGCTAGACCTAATTTTGAAGAAAAAGGTATTTTTTCCTCTCCCAAAAATCCCCATAAATTTATTTTAATTCCTTTTTAAACCCAGTCTTTTGCATTATGACCTAATTCCTGGTTTTTTATTGTTTCTGGAGGTTAATCTCAGTTTTGGGTTTATTTGGAGCATTTGGCCATCAAGGAGAACACCCCCCATTTGAAGCCCTTTCTAGCTTTTTGCACCTATAGGTAAAACTCTACAAATTGATCTAATATTCTGTTTTCTTTACATTTTGGGCTAGATCTAGGAGTCCCCTAGCTTTTCTTGAAGTTTGAGCCAATTTCGTATCCGTTTGGTGTCCGTATCGGACACGTGTCATAGTGTACGTATAGGTGTTCGATGAAATATCACTTAGGAATTGATTTTCGATTTTTGTAAATCTAATTACATGAATTTGTAGATCTAAGTATGTACATTAATTTTTGTGAAGGGTATTGGGTATTTCTGTGTCGTTTTGTGTCGGTTTTTGGTGTTGGACATGCGTGCACGACACGAGTGCACTGTCCTGCATCACGGGCAGGATATCTCACTGTATCGGACACATAGACACGCCAAATTTTGGGAGGATGTCAGGGCACTGACTGACATCATCCTCCCAAAATTTGGGGCCATTTGGTGCAGTGTGCGAGGAGTTCTCCTCCTCGCACTGGTCGTACTGGCCGCGCGCGTGTGCTATGCACGCGTGAATTCGTGCCACTGACACGCACTTTTAATCTGGACACGGGGACACGGGGGTGCGGTGTAGGGCCATGGACACGTAGCCTTATATGGGGCGAACACGTGGGCACGGGCACGAGTCGTGTCGTGCCCTGTGTCGTGTCCTAGAGCGACACACACGTGTGCACGACGCTGTGTGTGTCTGTGTGTATTTCTAGACGTGGACACGCCATGTCCGGTTCTAGGGTGACACAAAAAGATTTCTGGGGACACGTGCACATGTGTTTGATGTTTACCAACCATTAAATTGCAGTATTAACAAGTTTTTAACCCTCAAAATTGCATTTCCCATTTCTCACTGATACGCATGCACTGTTTTCCCATTTCTGATTTTTTTAAGTTATTTAAACTGCTTTTACTGATGTTTAATCACTAGATTAATTCCTATACATGTGTATTAGACTATTACACTGATTTGTTATCGACTGGTGTAGAGTTTTAGACTTCGAATGGGGTTTTGGTCTGCTATGTGTAGGCTGATACACATTTTTCCTGAATTGGATTTCTGAACTTTATTCCAGTTTTAAATCTGAGATTTGAATGTTGAATTACTATGATTAATCCCTATACAAATGTGTTAGACTGTTGTTAGGTAGTTACATGTTAGATTGGGATAATGTCAAGGAAAATAGATTTTGAATTGGTGTTAATATTAGGTTGATTGAACTGTCATTTTCCCTTTTTCCTGAGAACTGAAATTCAATTGATTCCTGTTAAAACTGAATTTTGATGTTATGGTCATATTGAATCATCTACAAGTGTATTAAATACTGCCAGTTTGATCTTACATGTTAGATTAGGTTAGTGACTAGGGAATGGATTGGTGTTGAGTCTTTGAATTAACAGTTAGTTTGTGTTAAAACTGTCATTTGATCTCCTTTCTTAAAAACTGATTTTGGAAGTTTAATTGCCATGGTTAAATTCATTACTTTATGATTTGTTCACTGTTAGGTTTTTAATGTCAGTTGTGTTAGTAATGGGAATGGGGATTCTAATTTGGGCTTGGACTTTGGATGTTAACTGTCATTTTAATCCAAGTTTTCCCTGAAAATTTTTGAATGTTCATGTACATTAATTCAGTCCTCATACACTCACTGTTTTCTCGATTTTTCACACACATTACTGATTTCCTTCTTCCTGTTAACCTACTGAAATTCCTGTAGACACACAAATGAGAACAGTCCCATAACATTACACACATATGCAAACCTATGACATACACCCTATCTATATGCACCATGTACCATTTACACACACACACACACACACACACACACACACACACACACACACACACACACACACACACACACATTGTTTTCCTGTCACAGGTTCACTCACACTCTAGTCTAGATTGTCTTACACACAACCACATGAACCCCCTGTCTTCAAACTGTCATTTTGATACACACATAAAACCTAAGCTCATTCCATATACACACAAACCCATCCACAGATTCTACATGCACTGTTTTCCTGAATTTTGTTTGACACATCTCCTAAACTGTCATGTTACACACTGAAATTCCTGGACACATGTTACACACTGTTTTACATTAAGTCATACACATTGTTATCCCAATTGACACTTGTTTACAAGTGCACATCCACACCCACACATACGTGCTCTACACGCACATGTGACACTTCCTAATCCTAAATTCATATTGACACATTTGCACCATTGATTTCAGACTTCACTTACACTATTTGACACACACACATGTCCCTCTCCATATCACCCTATATATATATATATATATATATATATATATATATATATATATATATATGTAGCCTATATGTGCATATGTGTGTTAATTATATTAAATGAGATATAGTTTGATATGTGATATGTGTGGAATGCATGATGTAGCCTATGGGCACATAGCCTGTGGTGTATCCCTATGTGATACAGCCTGTGTGTATGGCTTGAATGCCAGTGTAGGAGTGTGGTTGGATTGTATAGCCTAGAAATTGTGTGTGCTTGCTAGAATATGCTGGTTAGGCCTAGTGAGACTTGTTTGGCTTAGGTTTGACCTAGTTGACCTAGTTTGACTAGTCTAGTTGACTAGAGTTGACCAAGAGTTGACTTTAGTCCAGTTTGACCCCAAACTTCATGTAGATGCATTGTAGCAGTCTGTTATATCATTTTAGACTTATAGTGACTTGTACTGTTCTATAGGAGACATACACCACTCCTTGGACAGTAGATACTCTTCAGATACTCAGGATACAGGCGAGTACATTCTCTGATAGTTCTTCCATTTACTTGTCGTTTACTGTATTTCAGTTGTAGCTAGTTCTATCTGATTCTCTGTTTCAAACACGATTTGTTATTACTGGATCCATTTCATGTGACACTCACTTATTCACGTCTGGCCTCTATTTCTGGAATCACCTACTGGAATCACTCTGGAATTATTTACTGGAATCATTTGTGTACTGGCTGGACTTATACTTATTTTCGTGTCGGGTTATGGATTCACTTGTACTTGCTGGACGGGAAAATATTGGAATAGGCATGTGAACATACCCAAATACTGGAACCACTCCCTTGGAATTATACTGGAATGATAGCCACCCCACACTAGGCCGAGTGTGCGGTGTGCCATATTACCTATAGCCGTTCACATGTCGATCCCGATATTTTAAAACACACTGTTAGAGTATAGGCTGGACTCACCCTGGAACCTTTGATCACTGACTGGACTCACCTTATACCGGACTCATCTTGTGCTGGAATCACCTGGTATTGGATTATATTGTCTGGACTCACATATGACTCTTATTATACTGTCTGGACTTATATCGTGCTACTCTAGTTCAGCTAGAATATATTTTTACAGTCTTTATTGCCATGATTCTCTTCTTGTTTAGTACTTTCCTCTCCTTGTACCTTAACTGTTCTCTATATCATTACCTGTATAAAACTGCCATGGTTCATCAATATAACTGCTTATAACTGCTTATAGTTCTCTGTCATTTACTTGGGATTTTTTGATGAGTTGTACTCATTCCTGTCCTGACTGGACCTGTTGAAATTTTACAGATGATTGTCCTGAGGACACATGCCCTACATATTATGGACCCGGAGACGGGATGACTACCTTTGGCCCCGACACTCAGGAGTGATCGGGATTTAGTTTAGTAGACTAGCATATGTTTTCATGTTGAACTTGTTGTAGAAGATTTGAGACTTGTGTAGTATTTGAGATTTGTTGAGAGTGGTTGTTATTTTAGTAGTTGTCTTTCTATTCTTAGTTATTTCTTCTGTGATTACCTTATCGTGCTTAGACTGTGATTGAGTTACAATATCTTATACTTGTCCTCCGTTCGGAGTTGATCATGATGAGTACATTATAATTGCGTGAGTTGCTGGTTAGATAGTAACATAGGACAACGCTCTACCGTCGACGCTGCGGCGTAGGCTGGGCGTCGTTATGTACTTGTACCCTCACAGTGGGTGCGGGTCGTGACAAAGAGAAAGCAAAAAGTAAAAGTTTTGGAATTTTTTATTCTTCTTAATGAAACTAAACCTGATGGCTCACTTGTTTTAGATCAAAAATGTGAACCAGTTCCGTACGGGGCCCAATGCAAGAAATGTTTTCGTATATACAAATGGAAGATGGGAGGTGGCATGGGCACACTCTCAAGACACTACGATACTTGCTACGGTCCAAGCTCAATTCCAGCGACCCAAACTCATATAAGTTTTGGAGGCACTGCGGCTTCTTCGGTGGGTACGTTTTCCTATTCAGCTGCTCGTCATAAAACTGAATTTACTAAATATATTATTGTTGATGAACTTCCATTCACTTTGGGTGAAAGTGAATCTTTATATGATTATGCCACAATTGCTTTAAATTCCTATTTTAATAGAGTTACTAGAGGCGCTGCTAAAAAAGAGGCTATTAGACTCTTTAAAGAAATGAGACTTGCTTTAAAAGAAACCTTTTCGCATGCTAATAAACTAGCTATTGCTTCTGATGTCTGGACAAGTAAACAAAATTATGCTTATATTTGTATCACGGCACACTATATAGATTCATTGTGGATGTTGCAAAAGCTCATCGTCTGTTTAAAAACTCTAGAATTTTTACACATGGGCTCCGCAATTGTAACTTGTATTTCAAAACACTTGCGTGACTTTGATATTCACAATAAGATTCAATCTGTATCTTTTGATAATGCTAGTAATAATACTGCTGCTATAAATTCATTGTCTTTAATATTTCAACCTATTTTGGAAGGTAGATTATTACATATTAGGTGTGCTTGCCATATTATTAACTTAGTTGTAAAAGAATGTCTTGAATTTTTTAGTATACATTTAGAGACTATCAGAAATTGTTTACACAGCTTGAACACGTCTCCAAGCAGGCAACAAGCTTTTAAAAACACATATACACATTTTAGTATACGTTTTAGAAGATTTGTTAAGGATGTTCCACATAGATGGAATTCGACATATTTAATGTTGAAATCCGCACTTTCGTTTAAGGATGCTATTACATATTTTTGTAACATGGATCATAATTTTGAATATCCAGTAACTGAAGATGATTGGGTAGTTGCTACTTCTATATGTTAATTTTTGGAAACTTTTTACAAGGCTACATGCACTCTTTCTGGTGTTTATTATCCTACTTCTTGTTTAGCTTTACGAGAACTTTGTAACATGTCTTACTTGTTTTCTACATATAAAAATGTTCCAAATTTTGACTATGTTAAGAGAATGAGAGCTAAATTTACTAAATATTGGGGTGATGTACCTCTTTTATATTGTTTGTTTGCCATTTTTGATCCTACCATCAAATTAGTGGGTGTAAAAGTTTTGTTAGATGACTATGCAGATAACATGTAACTTAATCTTATAAAATTGAAATTGGAAGTAAAGGTAGTTTTAGAAAGAGTAGTACTACTTTATGAAGATAATGTTGTGCCGACCTGACCCACTCAAGTTAGTACAAGTAGTAGCTCTGGCATAGTGGACCACACCAGTCGTTTATTAAAAAGGAAGAAACAGAAACAATCTTCCCAACTCACTCAAGAGTTGTCTTTGTATTTAAGTTCTTATGAAGAAAAAGATGAATCTTCAAATCACTTCACCATTTTAGAATGGTGGAAAAAATATGACAAAAGATTTTCTATACTTTCTACAATTGCACGTGATCTACTAATGGTGCCGATGTTCACGGTAGCATCGGAGTCTTGTTTTAGTGCAGGATCAAGGATGTTGAGCCTAAAGAGGAGCCGGTTGAAGCCGGATATCTTGGAAGCTTGTGTTTGCGTTCAAGATTGGATTTTAGCAGAAAAAACCAAAAACAAGTGGGATGAAGCTTATGACATCAATGAGCTGGACCTCGGATCGCTTGGATTGGGTGAAACTTCTGCAACCGAGGAGGAGGAGCAAGAAGAATGACTCAAGTATAAGATATGACCCTCCAAAAAAAAATTTCAAACTTTCAAACTTCAAAAAATACTTAAAAACTTTAAACTTTAAAAAAAACTTTAAAAACTTTTAAACTTTAAAAACTTTAAAACTGTAAAAAAATTTAAAATTTTGATTAAAAACTTTAAAACTTTCAAAAAATACTTTAAACTTAAAAAAAAACTTTAAAACTTTAAACTTTTAAAAAAAAACTTTAAAACTTAAAATTTAGCTTTAAAACTTTAAAACTTAACATATAACTTTAAACGTAAAACTTTAAAAAAAAAACTTAAAAACTTTAAAAATTTAAAACACAAAACTTAAAAACAAAATTTTTTAACTCTGTCTATGACAAACAAAGCTTGTCTTGCCGGTCCCAAGCCCGGATAAAAGAGGAGGGAAAAATAAAACAAAATTTAATTAAAAAAGAAGGTTAAAAAGATTAAAATAAAATAAATTAAAAGAATATAAAAGTTAAAAGAAAATGTGAAAATCCAAAAAAATAGAAAAAAATGGAAAAAAATTTAACATAAACTGGACCGGCCCGAACCGGGCCCGCCCACGAACCGGCCCAGCCCTACCCAGACTGGGTCACTGAGCCGGGCTGGGTCTGCTGCATTTAAACCGGGCCGGGCCAGGCCCGGCCTGCTACTTGAACCGGTTCGGGCTGGGTCCGGACCAAGTCCGGTTGGGCCGGGTTGGATTGGCTACGGACCGGTCCGGTTTGGCCCGGATCACACCCTGAAGTTGACGGAGAATGATTTTTCTCCGTCCCTTTGAATATATGTATAAAATGCTTGCCTATCAACAGTTTATCAACTGTCGTTATTCTTGCTAAAGCCACTAAATTCACTGATATGATATCTTAGTCTATTCATGAAACCCACTTTTTATTTAGAATAAAAATAATTACTTCCACTAAGAGTGAAATTAAAGAGCATTAAGAAACTGAAGGAAATTAAAGAGGTGGTTATTTCACAATTTATTTAAGGAGACCACTTGGTACAATTAAAGAAACAGATTATTCACTTTAATTTTATAGCAATAATTGTCTTCATTATCATCCAACATTGTCCATGTCTTCAGAGCATTCACAGTTGGACTCTTTTCAAGTGTTATATTTGATATTTAGTCAAATTTTGTAGCACTTGAGGGCTACAATGGACTCTTGTCCACACTTGAAAAAGAGTAGAAAGTCGAAGGACTCTCCAGATTTGGAGAGTCCACTAGTGGAACTATAGTTACTTGGGGCCCACCATATTTACTTTTCTCCTTTATTCTTTTTGTTGGAGTGTTGCCACTTGTCAATTATGAAGGAAAAATAAGGAGAAAAAAGATGGAATGTTGCCACTTGTCAATTTGGAGTGTTTATTTGGAGTATACCATTGTGTACCAATATGAAGAAAATATTTTAAAATTAATTTTTGGAATATGATTTGAAGTAATTTAGAGTATGATTTGAAGTGTTGCCACTGTGGATGCTCTCACCCACAAGAATGGGTCACCTTTGGACTCCGAGGAATCTCCATAAAAGAATTGAAAAAATGTTTATTACCGGCTATTAACTTACTTTAGTCTTCTTTGCTAGCACAACTCCTAGCCAAAGTCGCTATTGGAAAGAGAAGATATTTTCATAAAGCTAGAATCAGAGTTCACAGAAGCAGATTTGGGTTTGGACCCTTGTTATGAGTATATGTATCGACAATTTTCAGTGATTTTTTTTTGAAAAGGAAAAACTTCATGCATTAAAGTGAAATATGATTCATGTCATGGAAGACATGTGATACAATACAGATTGGCATCTCTTCATATAAAGATATGAAATTAGATGAGGTAGATAACAGAGCATAGGATGCTAAATAATGAGCAGGTTGGTTAGCACTCCTATGGGTGTAGGAGAATGAAATTTTTGGGTTAGATTTTGAAACAGATCTTGCATCTTCAACAATGTGTCGTGCTCGCCAGAGAGAAATTGCTTCAACTGAAGTGATTGATTCAATCAAAGGCTTGCAGTCTCCTTCTATGATAATTTCTTATAATTCTTGTCTGTTGCAAATCTCCATTGCTAGTTGAACTCCTAGGGGCTGTTTGGTTCGCGGTAAATGCGCGGGAAGTGGAAGGAGATGCGGTAAGTGGCTGGATTTTGCGGGAGTTGCGACGTTTGGTTGGCAGCAACTGGACGCGGCAAGTGAGGAATCTCACTTGCTGCACAGTTGTTGTCCCCCTCCTTTTTGTTCATTTTCACTTCCCTCACAAAAGTGAGGGAGGTGAGATTAAAGTGGGGTGGTGGCGGTGGGGGTGGGGGCGGAAAGCTGGAGTGGGGTGGTGGTGGCTCGTGGAGGCGGTGGTGGTGGTGGCGGGGAGCTGGAGTGGGGTGGTGGTGGCTCGTGGAGGCGGTGGTGGTGGTCTGAGGCAGTGGCGATGAAGGGAGGCTCGGTGGGAGGAGGCAGTGGAGGTGGTGGAGGCGGTGGAGAGAGGAGGGGACTGGAGGAGGCGGTGGGCTGGAGCCAAACCAATTTGATTTGGGGAAGAGAGAGAGAGAGAGAGAGAGAGAGAGAGAGTATATATATATATGATAGCATGTGGGGGGTGACAAGTAGACGCCCTCCATAGGGTGGCACCTCACCTTCTCATCCTCTATAGAGAATAAGGGAGGTAGGGTACCACCTCACAGGGGGTGTCTACTTGTCACCCCCCATGCTATCATCATGCACATTGGTGCATGATGATAGCATGTGGGGGGGGGGGGGGGGGGGGGGGGGGGGGGGGGGGGGGACAAGTAGACACCCTCCATAGGGTGGCACCTCACCTCCCTCATCCTCTCTCTCTCTCTCTCTCTCTCTCTCTCTCTATATATATATATATATATATATATATATATATATATATATATATATATATATATTTGATTTGGTTTATTTTAGGATTAATTAATTTAGTTTAATTTATCTAATAAAAATAGCAAAATGGGTTCTGTGTTTGTAGTAAAAAAATATTGTATTTTTTTTGGGTTTAATTATGATAACTAATTTAATTATTTGGGGGTAACCATACTTAGGTTTACCACATCTCCAAAAAAACTTCCAATTTCTACTTACATAACTATCCAAACACCAAACCAATTTTTTTTCCACTTGCAGCAGACAAAAAATATTCTATCCAAACACATTTTGGAAAGTGTCACTTGCTGCAAGTCCACGGAAACTCAACTTGCTGCAAATGCCACTTTTACACTTTCAAAGAGTTACATCTATCCAAACAGCCCCATAGTGCTTCAGCTTCGATTGGTGTTCCTCCATCTTCAACCTTTGAAATAGCTAATTTAAAATTACCAGAGACATCACGTAGCCAAGAACGCTCCATCAAAATTAATTTTCATAGCATTGTTTGGAGGAGGATTCCAATTAGACGAGTGTTGATTTCCGGTTGTTGTAGAATCTGAAAGAGGACCACCTTTGTTGAAAGCTTCATACTTCATTTTCTGGTTGTAAGCATCTTCAAATATTTTCCTACAATTGATTGGTTGATTCTCAAAAATTGCCTTGTTCCTGGTATTAGGGTTATATACTAAAAGCATCACTTTTTTAGTAACCTTATTTCCTTAAATTTTGAATGAAAATCATATGGGCAAATGTTTGCATATTGTATTTGTTACAAGTGTTAATGCAAATGTCTGATATTCTATATTGTAGATAATATGGTGTGTGGTGTCACACAGAAGATCATATTATCAGTTCCCTGTGGAGTATATAAATAGTTCACAACCTAGATGGACTTGGACAATCTATTGAAAATGTTATAGTGTAATCTGGTATTAGTCTATCTTGACTATAGGTTTACACTAGTACACTTTGTGTGTATTGAACAGGACCACTTGAGGTTGTTCTCTTTGTACTGACTACATAAGAGAACAAACACCTCTGTTATTATGGATGCTTGTGCTCTTAACCCGGATATAATAACGGACATGTATATGTAGTGTACATTATTTTGACTCATAAAAGAGTGAGATTCATTATGGATCAGCAACCTCTATGAATTGGGTAATAATATTGTATGTATGATGGGCTGTTGATTATAAATGGAATCCATGTCCCGATACATCGGGTTGATGATGTCCCCTTAAGGAGCTCATAAGGATTGTCATATAAACCCTGCAGATGGATTATATCCGACATGACAAATAAAGTTGAGTGGTACTACTTAAGGATAAAAGATGTCAAATCAATATAGTTGTCAGTAACTTAATTTGATCGAGGGACATACGATATCTTAACATGGGGAGCCAAACGAGCATATAATAAAAGGAGCCCACAAACGTAATTTGGGATTAGGGAGGTAGTGCACCAATAGCTCATTAGTGGACCGAGCTATTGTTAATGGGCCTGGATTGTATGTTCGGGCTGAACACGGGATATCCAGATCTGTTAGGAGGTCTAACCATAATTTTTCCTCATGGTCCCTGCCGTAGCCTATATATATGTAGTAACCCGCTTCGCCCTAGCGGAACGCCGATTCAAACGGCAAGTACAACGACTCAAACGAGCCGTCGACCCGAAGAGTTGGCATCGACATGATGAAGAATCGATGCAAGACTTACATTGGCCCGTCAAAGATGAATCCAGACTTAGACTTTCAAAGGCGCGCTCGGAGTATCGCTCGGCCGATGCGAACATCGCTAAGGTGGGTGGCTCCGATGAACCCGTCTTTGCTTAGCCTAGACACATAACAATACGGACACTATCACTGAAATCGCTAGGCGATAACACCGCGCATGCTAATAAATGACCCAACGCACCTAGCTAAGGGATTAATTCCATCTTGTATGCTTGTATAGAATATGGAAAGGAACATAGAAAATATGAGAACTCTCGTACCGCGCTCCACGCTCGTGCTAAGGCACAAGCTTACGTTCAAGTCCCTTATGCATTCAACAATGAAAACAATGAATGATTTACAACAATAAAATGGGGAGACTATCAACATAGTCGTTCCGAGTAGAGTTTAGCAACATTGAAAGACTATGGGATCGATGGGTCGCCAAGGCGACTCCCGTACGGGAAGTTGCATAATGTATAAATGAAAGAATGAACGAATAAACGAGTGAATGAATGAATCAACGAAAGGATGAATACGAAAATGAATCAATGAACGAATGGACAAGTGAAAGAAAGAAAAGAAGGAATGAATAAAAGATAAGAAGAAAAGGAATGGTTAGCGACATGTGTGACGGGCACGTGCAACGGAGCTCGCTACCCGCGCTGCAAGGACGCCAACCTGGTCGATAACGCATTGTGGCTAAGGGTTAGCCTATGACGATAAAATACAAAATGGTCGTGGACGGACCCGTGCACAGGTGATACGGATTCTGCGGCATGATCAAAGGAAGGATCATGGCCGACCTAGGCGGAATCAAGTCAAGGCTTACGAGCTGCCTGGGTGCGGACTTGGCCACCCGGGGGACGTAAGTGCAGAGGTATTTCAAGAGACTAACGGGGTGTGTACCAGTCCTCACCCTACGCTAGTTGAGAAATACCACGGTGGGATGTGTCCTAAATGGCTTGTGATGCCAGCGACCGGTACATATAGATTTAAGTGGGCTTTGCTGGTGGCAATCCACGTGCAAGTCCTTGTATTGAAATCAAAGTAGTCTAAGTTAACTGTACAAAGCACCTTCTGAATAGGCTTGAATATAACACACAAAATGATCAAGAGTACTTCGAGCAAACGAGTTAGAAAACGTGCCTACGACGTGCTAGAACCCGAGACAAGGACACACACTTGACATTGAATGCTTACATGAACTACGTTAAGTTATTTCATATGAATTGTTGATTAACTTGGTTTACGTTGGACAAGGAAGGCCGGACGGTAAGTATAGGTAAGTCATGCATGTATTTCCATGCGACATTTGAATTTGGCAACACGGGATAGGTTATGACATATGCCATAAAATTGATCCTAAGGTAAGATTAGAAAGACAATGAATGATAGAGATGCACAAAAGTGAATGGAACGTGTTTGGTAATGATAGCATTGTAGGCGAGCTAGCCTCCCCACCAGTGCATAACAATGTACTGATAACCCCACAGTCTGCTTGCAGGATGCAGGAGACGCCGGCGGGTGTGGAGCTTCCATCGAACGTGCTAAGGCGCGGAGCTATCTCTGGAGCCTTGGAGCGTTGCAAGGAGCTGAAGCACCATATACAGGACATAATGTATCGAAATATCGCCATGAATCATTCCATGTTGTAAGCCACTTGGCACGCCTTTTATGTTTGAGAGAGAGAGAGAGCTTGAACGATTTGTAATATCGGCCTAGCGTCGCTTGTAAACTTCTTGAATATCAATAAAGAGTTGAATTCGCTTCAATTTGTGTTTATTTACTTTCCGCTGCAAATGGGGACACTCTGTGCGACTCTGTGGCCTAGCTCAAATCGGCCGTTTCTGGACTTAGCCTTGTACGGGCGCAATCTAGGCCCGTGCGGTATCACGCCTTAGCGAGGACGATCGCTCCTGCGGGAGCGGGGCGTGACAGATTGGTATCAGAGCACGGCTTTACGTCCTTGGACTTCATTTCGATTCTCTCAATTTTGAAAGTTCAGTTTTGAAACAAAAGAAGTGTACGCTCTCTCTCGTTGTGCCTTGGGATGTTCCATACAATAAGTCTAATATTTTCAAAAGCTCGTACAAGTGCTCGGTTGAAGGGATCGATAGGCGAAGGCCTTTGTGCCGAACCACGATGTACTTGAGTTGGAAGGAACCGATGCTAAGAGTTAGCAAACGCAGTACGTGCTTGAATGAGCTTACGCTGACAGCAAACAAGTACACGAGACCGAAGTATAGTTCGAACGGAATGGTTATACACGCAGCCTTTTGGCTAAGTTATGCAGAGTATCGCGCACCTAGACCTTCTGGTGCAAACGAGTTGCGAGTGAGATCGATTATCGCTCGAACGAGAATAAGTGAGCATGCAAACTCGAATATAGTCTGCACGAGATAGCTATACACACGACCTTTTGGCTAAGTTGTGCCGCGTGTCGCGCACCTCGACTCCTGGTATAATCGAGTTGCGAGCGATATCAAGTACCGCTCGATCGGGAACGGAGATACACTTAGAGTGTATATCGATAGGAACGCTATCAAACTAATGCTTAGGCGTGCACGGAAGATTTATTGGATTTTGAGGATTAGTAAGAACGACTTAGTACGTCGAGGCGACGTGAGCGATTACGCTAGAGATTCGTCGAACGAATCTGAAGGATATCTTAGCGCATGACGCGAACGTAATTGAGGACTAGATCGTATGGCTTGAATCCGAGTGGTGTATGTGATAGGTTCGAAAAAGAATAAGAATGAGTGTCGACGACTAGTCGAGTGGCTCGAACCCTGAGTGGTGTATGGACGTCATAGAAATCGTTCGAGCTTGACTAAAGGATTTACGGATCGTACGAGTATGTCGGCAAGCGATGCGATCGCGCAAAGCCTTAGAACGTGTCACGCTTAGTTGGTCGTGACTTCAAAAGTCCCGAACGAGATGTCGCTGGACAACTTGTCATTGGGCAACGCGAGTTAGAAAATGGTTCGGAACGATAAATGAAAATGAATGGTCGTGATCGAGGAAACTTAGATGATCGCGCGTACGATTTCGGATTGATTCAAATAAATTGTGACTTGAGTTTGAACAACGATCTTAAAACTAGCTTGAGGAATAGCAGTTGAACTTGATCTTGAATATTAAATGAAATTGTGGAATATCCAACTCGGACAACAGCATCAATGCATGACTCGAATTCGGTTGCAAAGGAAGATCGTCAGGTTACGCATATCGTCGATGGTATTGAGGCGTATCAAAGATCGATATGCGATAACTCGGGAGTACTCTGACTCGACGAATGACGATCGTGCAAATGTTATTGTTCCGTTGGATGCTATACTTGGGATGTTAAAAATGTATCGAGGAAAAGATAGACTTGGCTCGAGGATTTTCTAGTTGAACGCATGACGGTCAGTCTGTCGAATTGATTTGGCTTGGATAAAAATGAGAATGCTTGGATTTGCTTCGTTGACAACCATAACGTTGACGTTCTTGTCTTATGCGAGCGCAACTCCAGCCTCGCACATGCGTCGCGCCAGATTAGGACGATCACTCCGCGTGAGCGCTGATATGGTGATTCATACAGCGAGAGTGATTGAACTTGGATGGCGTGGCAATTTGATTGCTTCGACTTGTGGTTTAACACGAAGGTGGACTCGAGAATGAATTTATGTGCTTGAAGAATTGAACTTGAGGATTGAGTAGGTCCAATCCGTGTATCGAGAATGGGTTAGTCTAAAACTCAAACAAGAGTTACTCCCCGATGAGAATGATTATTCCGCGGGAGCGTTGTATGGTGATTCATGAACCGCCGTAGATAATCGGACTCGTGTGAGATTGGGGCACAATGTATTGTTGAGCTGGATGACCTCGTGATCGAATACATGAATTGGTTAGAACTGGTGATTGAACGGAATTGAATATGTGCAACGTAAGTCTTGATGCGAATTAGGTGATCATGCTCGATGTTTAGAAATTTGAGTGAAACGAACTTGGATAGAAACTCACTTACAAGCGAACAAATGGTTTGACCATAGGATTTGGGCGAGCGTCGTGCAATGACCTTGCACGATGAGCCACAGACTTGACTTGTAACTATGACTTTGTGAGCTGACCTAGCGGATAGGTGGACGACCCTATATCGAGTGATTAAACCTGTGAGATTGATATTAGAGTATCGTTTGGACGGATGATAGACTTTGGGCAACAAGACTTAGAGTAGGACGGGAAATTAGGAGTGTGCGTGAACGACGATGAGATTGGCCCCAAACAAAGCGAATGATAGGAATGGATGACGCACAAGTAAAGTTGGAATAACGAATTGAATCATTGGTCGAAAGACGTACTCGATGATAGTGTAATACTTGGTCTCGAATCGGAAGGAAATTACTTAGACTTGGTCGACCCTGCTAAGAAGAAATCGTATTGATTTCGTTGACAAGAGCGCTTGAGAAGCGAATCGAATCATCTCGAGGACAGAGATAAATGATATGTGATACGCACATGAGTTCGATTTTAAATCAAAGTTAGCAAAACGATCGACAAATCAAAACTATCACGAGTAGCTTGTCTGACTTCGCTAGTCGCTAAGCTTGGTTGAAATATACGTATTCGGGGGACGCCTTGAATACGTGCATGATCCAAAGTCAGCGATATGATGAACTCGAATGCAGCTGCAAGTGGGTATTGCGATGCGCATGAACGAAAGTGAGTTTGCCTCAGCCTACGACACTCACATTTGACGAATTACAACGCACCTCGTGCGACCGCTTTCAGTCCCATGATACGTCAAAGTAGCAACCAAGTCGAAGGAAACACGACAATTGAATAAGAACCATCAACTCTAAAATGAATGAAAAGCCATTCAATAAAATCGACCAAACGTATGCGACACAGAACTTGGAAAGGTATCGAGTATAGTTCGGTGCCATAGAACGATAGAGCCATTCGATAGTGATTGCCTAAGAAACACGACAACGCGAGTTAAGGAATGGTAGGATGACCTGCACTCAGGAAGTCTCGAGGACGAGACTTGTTTTGAGTGGTGTATTATGTAGTGACCCGCTCCGCCCTAGCGGAACGCCGATTCAAACGGCAAGTACAACGACTCAAACGAGCCGTCGATCCGAAGAGTTGGCATCGACCTGATGAAGAATCGATGCAAGACTTACATTGGCCCATCAAAGATGAATCCAGGCTTAAACTTTCAAAGGCACGCTCGGAGTATCGCTCGGCCGATGCGAACAACGCTAAGGTGGGTGGCTCCGATGAACCCGTCTTTGCTTAGCCTAGACACATAACAATACAGACACTATCACTGAAATTGCTAGGCGATAACACCGCGCATGCTAATAAATGACCCAACGCACCTAGCTTTGGGATTAATCCCATCTTGTATGCTTGTATAGAATATGGAAAGAAACATGAAAAATACGAGAACTCTTGTACCGTGCTCCACGCTCGTGCTAAGGCACAAGCTTACGTTCAAGTCCCTTATGCGTTCAACAATGAAAACAATGAATGGTTTATAACAATGAAATGGGGAGACTATCAACATAGTCGTTCCGAGTAGAGTTTAGCAACATTGAAAGACTATGGGACCGATGGGTCGCCAAGGCGACTCCCGTACGAGAAGTTGCATAATGTATAAATGAAAGAATGAACGAATAAACGAGTGAATGAATGAATCAACGAAAGGATGAATACGAAAATGAATCAATAAACGAATGGACAAGTGAAAGAAAGAAAAGAAGGAATGAATAAAAGATAAGAAGGAAAGGAATGGTTAGCGACAGGTGTGACGGGCACGTGCAACGGGGCTCGCTACCCGCGCTGCACGGACGCCAACCTGGTCGATAACGCATTGTGGCTAAGGGTTAGCCTATGACGATAAAATACGAAATGGTCGTGGACGGACCCGTGCACGGGTGATACGGATTCCGCGGCATGATCAAAGGAAGGATCGTGGCCGACCTAGGCGGAATCAAGTCAAGGCTTACGGGCTGCCTGGGTACGGACTTGGCCACCCGGGGGACGTAAGTGCAGAGGTATTTCAAGAGACTAACGGGGTGTGTGCCAGTCCTCACCCTACGCTAGTTGAGAAATACCACGGTGGGATGTCCTAAATGGCTTGTGATGCCAGCGACCGGTACATATAGATTTAAGTGGGCTTTGCTGGTGGCAATCCACGTGCAAGTACTTGCATTAAAATCAAAGTAGTCTAAGTTAACTGTACAAAGCACCTTCTGAATAGGCTTGAATATAACACACAAAATGATCAAGAGTACTTCGAGCAAACGAGTTAGAAAACGTGCCTACGACGTGCTAGAACCCGAGACAAGAACACGCACTTGACATTGAATGCTTACATGAACTACGTTAAGTTATTTCATATGAATTGTTGATTAACTTGGTTTACGTTGGACAGGGAAGGCCGGACGGTAAGTATGGATAAGTCGTGCATGTATTTTCATGCGACACTTGAATATGGCAACACGGGATAGGTTATGACATATGCCATAAAATTGATCCTAAGGCAAGATTAGAAAGACAATGAATGATAGAGATGCACAAAAGTGAATGGAACGTGTTTGGTAATGATAACATTGTGGGCGAGCTAGCCTTCCCACCAGTGCATAACAATGTACTGATAACCCCACAGTCTGCTTGCAGGATGCAGGAGACGCCGGCGGGTGCGAAGCTTCCATCGAACGTGCTAAGGCGCGGAGCTATCTCTGGAGCCTTGGAGCATTACAAGGAGCTGAAGCACCATATACAGGACATAATGTATCAGAACATCGCTATGAATCATTCCATGTTGTAAGCCACTTGGCACGTCTTTTATGTTTCAGAGAGAGAGAGAGAGAGAGAGCTTGAGCGATTTGTAATATCGGTCTAGCGCCGCTTGTAAACTTCTTGAATATCAATAAAGAGTTGAATTCGCTTCAATTTGTGTTCATTTACTTTCCGCTGCAAATGGGGACACTCTGTGCGACTCTGTGGCCTAGCTCAAATCGGCCGTTTCTGGACTTAGCCTTGCACGGGCGCAACCTAGGCCCGTGCGGCATCACGCCTTAGCGAGGACGATCGCTCCTGCGGGAGCGGGGCGTGACAATATATCCTCTAATCTCTGGCCGCCATATTATGGATCAGAAATCTGAAATTTTCTCTAAATTCGTGATTCACGTAAGGAGAGAAAGAGAGGGCTGCCAAGGAGAAGAAAAGGTTGGGAGATCGTCGTCCACACGACGTCCAACTCGAGGAAGAAATACGTGCAGAAGATCTTGGAGTCGTCCGCTCGAGATTGCTAGGAATTACTTATCTCCTTTCTGCCGAAGGTATAATTCGTAAACCCTAGTTTCCGTCTATGAAGGGTTAGAACACGTATTAGATCTGTTTAACTTTCTATCGATCAATACACACACCAAAGGAAGGGTCCTAGAAATCCCCAGTTCCATCACCTGGTCTTCCATATATTCCATATTAGGTAGAAGCACATTACAATAAAGTCTTTATCACCATCATTTAGAATATTAGTGACGATGGCTGAGATAGTAGTGTCTTCTTTAATTCGGGAATGTATCCCCTGAGCATGATCCCATGAAGAACCTATCATAGAACATTTTAAAAGCAGGTGGTTAGTAGTTTCAGGAAGTACCTTGCACAGTGGGCAGGTATCTTCAATATGAGTGAGACGATGATGAATATTATCATTTGTGGGAAGTGAATTGGTGATAGCTCTCCACACAAATAGCTGCACATTCGGACTGATGTAAGAGAGTGACCAAAGTTTCCTCCATTCAGTGAATTCCTTCATGGATTGATCTGTAGGCTGATTTGGTTGTTAACACACCATCTGCAGTGTGTTTCTATATAAGTTTATCACTTGTGCAGTTCATAGATAAAGGTATCTTCATAATTGCATTGGCCTCCATTGGGGGAAATAGGATGTTCAGCAAATTTATTTTCCATGAAAAACTATCTATGTTAATAAGTTCACTCACTTTATATATCCAATGGCTACTAAAACTGAAGCCTTGCACTCTATGGTTAGGTGTTGTTGGTACCCAAGGATCATCCCAGATATTAATGCTTGTACCATCACCTACAGACCAAATCACATTATTCAACAGATGTTCCCTGCTACTAAGGATACTGGACCAAACACAAGAGGAAGAGCTCGAAGGGGTTGCTGTCCAGAAGGAATTTGAGTGAAGGTACTTGTTATTCAGTAATGAAGCCCAGATGGAATTACGATCTGTGAGGAATCTCCATGCAAGTTTTAGTACCAAAGACATGTTTGTAACATGTGGATCTCTTATCCCAAGACCTCCCTGAAATTTTGGTTTTGTGAAGTTTCTCCAAGCAGTAAAATAATTTTTTTTCTTGTCTGTTGAATCCCACCAAAAGTTGCACTGATCTTTCATAAGACTTTTAGTAACCTTTTTTTGGAATGTAGTAGGAAGATAGGTAATAGGTTGGAAGAGAAGCAAGAGTAGACTTTATAAGAGTTGTCCTACCAGCATGGGATAAACATTTCCTACGCCATCCTTGAAGTTTAGATGAGCTAGAATTCAATAGAACTGAAAATGTAAAAGCCCTATTTTTAGATTTGAGGAGAAGATGGCCAAGATATTTGTCACTAGACTTCATATGTTGAGCCCTGTTTTTAGATTTGAGGAGAAGATGGCCAAGATATTTGTCACTAGACTTCATATGTTGGACCCCCAGAAAATTGATATACAAATTTTGCATTATAGGATCAGTTTTATTGGAAAAAAGAATAGAGGATTTTTCAAAATTGATGCGTTGGCCAGACCAACATTCAAAGGTTTTGAGAATTATCTTAACCTGATTGATATTATGTAATGAACTGTGACCAAATATAAAGAGATCATCTGCAAATGCAAAGTGGGAATATGTAGTTGATGAATGATGAAGAATGACACTATCATATAGAGAGTTTCTAACCATAACAGTGAATAGTGTAGAGAGGATTTCCATACACATGATAAACAAGTAAGGAGAAAGAGGACATCCCTGACGAATACCCCGAGATGGAATGAATGTATTAGATGGTTCACCATTGATTAAGATAGCAAATGAAGTAGTAGAGACACACTTCATAATAAGATCATGAAATTTTTCTATAATACCAAAACCACGAAGGGATTGACTGATGATATCCCAGCCTAACCGATCATAGGCTTTGGACATATCAACTTTGAAAGCAAAAGCACTTTTGTTAGTAGAAAATCTGGATATTGAGTGAATAATCTCCTGTGCCATAATAACATTCTCCCCAATGTATCGACCAGATACAAAAGCATTTTGATAAGGACTAATCAAATAATTCAGATGTGATCTCAGCCTGTTTGCAATGATTTTAGATATAATTTTGTAAATAACATTGCATAAAGTTATTGGTCGAAAGTCCATAGGCTTAGAGGGGAATTTAACTTTGGGAATCAAAGCAATATAGGTATGACTGAGTTGAGATGGCATGATACTGGAAATGAATAAGTTTTGGACTAAAGAGGTTACCTCTGGACCAATTAAATCCCAACACTTTTGGTAGAAAGTAGCAGAGTAACCATCTGGACCAGGTGACTTATGAGGGTTCATGCTGTTAATGACTTCTCTGATTTCATTTTCATGTGGTACACAGCTAAGGAGCTCATTATCAGCATCTGAAATATGAGAAAGTTCTGCCAGAATATGATCAGGTACTGGGACAGTATCTACTGCCTGGAAAATAGAATTGAAATGTTCAACAAATTCCTCTGAAATGTCTTGATGATCTGTGACTTGATTACCATCTTCCTTTATAACATAATTTATAAGATTTCTTTGTTTTTTCATAGTAGCCGAGAGATGGAAGAAACGTGTATTTTTGTCACCCTCTTGTAACCATGAGATATTGGATCTCTGCTTCCAATAAAGCTCCTTTTGTAGATGAAGTTTGTTTAAAGTAATTTGTGTTTCATGTTCATCAGAATAAGATTTCTCAGTAGGCGGTTGAGATTGAATAATGAGAAGGCGCTTTTCAAGATACCTGATATCTCTATCCATCTTTCCCAATCTATCTTTTCCCCAATGATATAATTGTGGCATCACAGTATGAAGTTTTTTTTGTAATTCAGGGGAATCTGTTTTATTCCAAGAATCCAAGAATACCTCTTTGAAATCTGGTTCCAACATCCAAGCTGCCTCGAATCGATGTGTGGTTCTCCTCCTTTTAGATGTGGTGTTCAGTAATAACAATAGTGGATTATGATCACTATTAATGCAAGAGAGATGGAAAACTCCAGCTAAAGGATGAAGAGATCGCCATTGATTATCTACCATTGCTCTGTCCAGTCTTTCCGCCACGAAATGTTGTGGTTTCCTTCGATTATTCCAAGTATAAGCTGGGCCACAATATCCTATATCCATAGCACCTGTTTTATTGAACCAGTTAATGAAAGGCTTGTGGTGATTGTAGTTGAAGTTGTTGCCCCCAATTTTCTCCTCTGTATTTAGTATACTGTTGCAATCCCTGATACAGACCCATGGAACTGTGATAGAAGCAATAATATTCTCCATTTGATACCAAACACTATTCGATCTGATGTAGTGGGGGGTCCATAGAGACAAATGAGATGCCATGGTTGGGTGTAGTTTTGAAGGTGGAGAATTGTGTGGATGTGATTGGGGGATGATGAAATTAGCTGAAGTTGGATTTCAGAGTCCCAACATAGTAACAGACCTCCTGAAAAACCATTGGATGAGACTGAACTGAATTGAGTATAACCCAGAGTCATAGCAATAGCATGAGCTGATGTTGACGAGCATCTAGTTTCTGATAGAAACAAAATTTTAGGTTTAGATGCACGGAGGAACGCCTTAAGTGTACGAATTATAGGATCGTTCCTCAATCTCCTACAATTCCAAGATTTCTAATCACCTTGTACTTCAAAACTCAACCAAGATTTCTAATCCCCTACAATTCCAAGATGCACGGAGGAACGCCATTGCACTATCCGTGCCACGATTTCTAATCACCTTGTACTTCAAAACTCAGCCATGGCTAAAGACATCTATCATAATAATTAACTAATTAATTATTTATAAAAATACAAATTTAAATCACCATTTAAATCAAATAAGTAAATAAAAAATATTTCAAAATTTTTTTTCGGGAAGGGAAGCTACATCTACTTTTAAATAAAGTTTGGCCTAAGTGATAAATATGTGTATATATATATGTATACTTTACAAATTTTAGATTTTGCCGAAAATCTTCTTAAATTTCCAAAGCTTTATCTAAAGGTATCTTGATAAATAAGGATATAGTTTAATATTTTGTAACTAATATATCATGGCTAATAAAAAGATAGTTTCATATCATAAAGTAAGTTATAAGAAATTTTCGAATACAAATATTTACCTAAAAATATTTTTGAAGTAATAAGTATAGTTTGCATAAATATTTTTTTCTAAAAATAGTATGAGTATTTTTTATTCCAAATTCTCCAAGATTATCACCATTGTTTACGACTGATCGTGCGTTCTATTTCTCGTGAATTTTGGACCCCTTCACCTCAACCCCGACTATTGGACAAACTGAGACATGTCAAAACATTACACCACACCAGGCGTCACCCCAGGCAAGACACCTTGCCTTTACTGTTTAAATTTTCTGCTCAATATTATGCATGTTTTGTTTATTTTTAAGTTATTTCTTTCTAAATTATATGTACATACAAATTACTATATTTTGTGCAATTGGCTTAGAGTTAAGGGACTATCGTCAAATTTAGTGTGTCTCATTAACTTGTCACGATTGTACACGAGTTGTGTGTGAGAGTTGTGAGTATCATGTAGTGGTCACTTGCGTGTTGGCTGATCACCCGTGCGCATGCGTAGGAATAACTGTCAATAGATGCATGTTAGAAGACTTGACAGTTATCTATTATAAACCCGTGTTGTGGAAACGACACGTGTTTGTGTGTCATGGTTACGACACACGTATAGTATCATTGGAGGGAGGGGACAGCTACTAGCGTAGGGGCTACATTTATTTTTACACACATTTTAGGCCGATAGTGACTCGGATGAGCGCTACTTATTGCCCCGGGCCGATAGTGTCTCGTATGAGCGCTACTTGACGGCCACTCTTTATTTACTCTGCTGATCCTACAGCCCCTGCGTAGAACGTTGTCCTCAAAGTGCATATCACATAGAATGGTTAGGGATCTTTACTCATGTATATTTTCTGTTGAGCTCTTACTATTCAGTTTATGGCATGATGTTATGTGTCTTGTTATGTCCCTCTGAGGACCTGGTGATCTCTCTAGGTGTGTGTTTTCGTGATTCTTGCAGGTGCCCTAGCTAAGGACATTCCCTCCTTCGTGATGACTGCTCTTGGACTCGTCATTTCCTTTGCTCGACCAATCACATTATTTGTATATTTTTTTCTTATTTAAATTAGTTGGTAATGGATTTGTCTCCACCCAACGATTGTACATATGACAAACTCAAAAGTTGCTTTATATCATTATTTATCTTTATGGATAAGATTTAGCATGTCTTGGTTCTCTACATTTTACAGCTTATGTACACATACGAGCTTTTCGTTTACTCGTATGTATACAACTGGCATGATACGTATCTAGTCCCAAGTATTTTGGGACTGAGATGTTACATATTTTTGTAATGGCCCATGCAGGTCAAGTTTGCCGTTTCGGTTACATGACTGTACCGAACGGGCCTGCAATATAGGATTAGAGTTTAGAATCTCATCCACCTACTTGACATCTTTTATTGACTTCAAATTTCAAACTCTCGTTCGACCTCCTTGATTGCATCTTGCTTGACTCATTCTACCGTAAATTCTTAGTTTCGTGCTTAGTGACAACTAGGAAGATGACTACACTAGTATATGCTCATAGGTCAACCACATGGCTAGAAGGATTACATTGACAACTAGTATGCATTGAGATCCTATTCGAGTTATAAAGATAAGGATAAGAGGAACCATATTTTTCTAGAGTATGAACTTAAGGATTAGTTAATTCCAAGTTGGGTAGTAGCAACATTAATAACTTCGAAGGATTTTAGAACTTTATTTGGATCTACAAAAGGATAGTGGGATCTATATACAATTGAGAAAGGAAGTTGATTTGATTTTTGAGTTTTGATTTTGAAGGTCTTTGAAAAATATTTATGATTCATTTGTTTATAGCTATACATCATTGAATAGATATAAAGTTAGTTGAAAAGAATTTTTTAAATTTAAATGTTGCTGTAAGATTTATGAGGGCGATTGATAAAGTTTGGTTTAAATTTAAATGTGATCAGGTATTAATGCAGGAAATAACAATGTGACAGTGTGACAGTTAATCAGTGAAATAACAATGTGACAGTACATATAAGAGTTGTGTGTGTGTGGGTAGCATACAGGAAATATAATAATCAGTGAAGGGTGATCATGAACAATGTGTGTGAGTTTACAACTAAAGTGCAGGAAATATCAAATGTGACAGGAAAGTGAAGTTCAAGTGCACAGGAACATATGTGACAGTGACAGTATCACATTGAATATGCAGGAATTAAAAAGTGAAGAGTGCACATGCTAAGTATGCAGGAAAAATTAAGTAATTGAAGGAGAGGGCAGGAAATAAAAAGTGTACAGCAGTAAACAAAAGTGTGTGAGCAAAACAATTAAAGGACTGCAAAAAGGAAAGGAAGGGAGATTACTTCATGTTATCAAAACAGTTATGAATACTGAAATCTCAGTTTCAGTCCAACAAACTCAGGTTTTTGTGAACTATCAACATACATTTAACAACCAATCCCATTTCTCAGGTTTTCAAATTAACCCAAACCAACTCAGTTTACCATGTATGTATTACAATGTTGTGAATGATAATGAGTAAACTCAGTTAAACAAACTAGAATGAAACTCAGGTTTTAGGAGATTAGACATGGCATACAATCTCAGGTTTATACATTAACCATGGGACTTTAAACCTATCACAAGTATCATTAACCCCTTTCAAATAAAAACTGGAAGAAATTCTCAGGTTTCCTTTACCAGATAATTCAGCAATGAAGGAGGTCATTAAAACTGAAATCAACTCTTGTGAAAACAACTAACTGATTCTCATATATTTGCCAATGTTAACACATGGATTCATTAGGAAGAAAGAAACAATTCATGAACATCTTGAACTGGAACTAAGTTTATGAAAACCAATGGCTAGGGATTCAACCCCAGCTCTCAAAATCAAACCCAAAACTGGACATAATCCCAGGTATGCATACCAGACAATGTAAGAGTGAAAGGGGAATCACTAAAACTGGAAATTGAACATTACTGTTATGCTTGAATTCAAAAATCAGATATCAAACCATATACTTCCCATTCACAGTCCACAACCCTCCAAACATTCTAGGATTTGATTCACATGTGGGTAGCATATAGGAAAACACATTAGAACTTTAAACATGCATTTAACACTAATTTACAGGCTAATTAATCTATTAAAACTCATGTTTAAAAGTCTGGAAATATAATCACTGATACTACATTTCAGAAAAAAGGAAAAGAGTGGCAAATACTAATGAATTGATTTAAAACCTAAAAACAGAGGTTGGTATCTAATAATCATAATTAATACATGCTACACAACTTGTTTGTGTCCATGAAATTGGACACAAACGTGTCCACACAACTGTGCACCAAGACAGTGCCTACAGTGCAGTGTCCTCGTGCACGTGTGCACAAGGCTCGTGTGCACAACAGGGGTCGAACTCAATCTCGTGCTCATTAGCATAGGTTAACCACCCATAGGGCTATCCATAGGACACCCTGCACCGCCGTGTCGTGTCGCACAGGCGTGTCCACGTACGCGTATCAGAACGAAAGAACACACACAGCACAGAACAAAGAGTGACTCGTGCGTCGAGGATTTCTCGCTCGAAATGCCACGTGGGCCCATGAAACTTGACACCTGGAGTGTCAGTGGGTGCCCCGTGGCTCCCACAAAGTTTCGTGTCCAGAGGGTTTGTGTCGTGTCCGCTACAGGGCCTGATAGGCAGGGGATCCCTGTAGCAGCGCGCGGCCGTGTGCACGCGCGTGTCCACAGTAAGAAATCGACACAGGACGACACGAAAACTAGGACACAAGGACAGAAAACCAAAGGGTGGACCTAAAACCTATTTCCTATTCAAAGAGAATGGGTTAACATGATCGACCTGCCCTCTGTGGCATTTGATCGAACACCCTGTCCAGGACACTGATACGTGTCCAGAATGGACACGAATCATTCGATACTGGACACGAATCCATTCCAGACCTTAGGGGGATCACTTAGGGTTCCTATTGATGAAGATTAACAGGGGTTTAATGGAGTAATGAGGGTTATACCTATTGATGCACAATGAATAGAAAAGCCCTCAAATGGAAGAAACTCCTCAAGCCTCCAAGCTCCACAAATTGGTTCTTCCTGCAATACAATAAATTCCAGCAGCAAGAGGAAGGAATTTAGGTTCTAATGGAATTGGTTTGAAGGAAAAAGGAATTAAATTGGATTTCTTATGATTTTTGAAAGATGGAACTCACCTCCTTCCTTAGAAATTTGCTAGAACCCTAAAAGAGGCTAGCCCTAAAAACTAGGAGGGATTAAATAGGGGGAATCCCTAGGTTAAACCTAGCTGGTCAGCCATGTTAGGTTAGGGTGGGGGTTGAGCTAGGTTTAGCTAGTCCTATCTAGTTTAGTCACAAAATGACTTGTGTAATCACAAGCCATTTACCAAATAACTTGATTCCTAAATTCCTAATCCATGTTCTAATAAATCACTAACCACTAACTTGAGTCACACTAGGTTAGACTAGGGTCCACTTGACCTAACCAAGCCCAACTAACTAGGGTTAGCTCCTAGGTTGGTCTACATGAGTCCAAACTAGCCAAAAATCAATCTAGTCCAAACAATGTCAAAATAAATCCCAAAAATTCAAATAAATTCTATTAAATCTAAATAATAATTAATAATCCCAAATAATTTTTAAAATTACAAAAATGACTAAAATACCCCTCAGTCTGGAAATGAACACTAGCAAGGCACCAAATCATAAGTCGTGAGTTTAAATAGTTTAAAAATAATTAAAAATCACTAAAAATCATAACATTAAATAAATACCATTAAATAATAATTATAATTACAAAATTTTAAAATTACCCACTTCTGAAAAAACTGGGTGTTACAATCCTACCCACCTTACAAAAATTTCGTCCTCGAAATTAAAATGGTAGTAGTCCTTCTAGGTCATACACCCCACAATCAAAGTCTCAAACATACCGTCAGATAATCATATGCGTCTGTCCAAAATCATGATACTCAGAATCTTCGTCGTGCTAGTGAGTATGGCTACGATAATCACAGAGTCCTTGACTAAGGTACGTATCCTTAGGTTCATGGTATTTAAAATTTTTGCATTGCCGCATGCGACGGCAAAAACCTTAAATTTCCATACCCGAAAAATACATCCAAAATCTGACTATATGTCCTCACTATGCCAACTAACACGACCATCAAAGATTCTAGATCCCATATCTGAGGTGACCTAGCCCATATGACTTTCTCAGAAGAAAAACAAACATAACGAAACACCAGATCAAACTTATCAACAATGAGGAAACAGATAGAAATAGATGGAATAGAATTTCAGGATAGGTATAATGAGACAAGGTAGAATGGAATCGAGAAGATCAGAACCTGCTAGCACCTTCATACTGCCTGAGCATCCTCAAGTGTCATGGCGTAAGCTCGTCCTTGCTGGCCACCCCTGGCCTGCTGCTGATGCTGTGTGAACCTCTGTTGCTGAGTCTGTAATGCTGGTCCTCTCTGCTGGCCTGCTGGAGCTCTGACTCCTCCTTCTTGGACTGCTCGTCCCATGCGGCACTCCCTCATCTGGTGGTCTGCTGAACCACATACTAGGCACAGGCCCAGCCTCTTCCTGCACTCACTGGTAATATGCCCAGACCTCCTACAGTAGCCACAAATGGTAACCTGCCTCTGGCCCTGCTGATGCTGCCTCGGCTGCTGCTGATGATGAACTGGCCTCTGCTGGATCGGCTGAGGCTGGAACTGCATCGGCTGCTGATACTGAAAGTGAGGCCTCTTGGCCTGGCCTCCGCTGCTGCTACTACCCCCAACTGGGTCTCTCCCTCTCTTGAGCCTAAGCTCAAGGTCATCCTCTGTAGCTAGTGCGTCCACCAGTATCTCCTCGAATGTAGTACTGCGGGCGTTCTTGGTGTAGGACTTGACCTCCTTTACCAAGCCCTTCCGGAACCTCCGGGCCTTCGTCGCCTCCGACAAGTCCTCTACAAATCTGTCCAGGCGGCATAACTCTCCTGCATACTCCTCCACAGACTGACTCCCCTGAACTAGGGCCTCAAACTGAGTCTCGAGGGCTCCCAGCGCTGCCTCTGGGAAGAACTTCTCCTTGAACAGCTTCTTGAATGCTGCCCAAGTCTGTCCTGCTGTGCCGACCCTCGGGTCGGTCTGGTACCATGTCCGAGCCAGATCCTGCATCATGCTGGCTGCTGCCTCTATCTGGGGCCTCGTCGGAATCTCAGCCAGCCTGAAGATCTCCTCCATATGCTCGATCCACTCATCGGCATACAGGATCCCCTCTGTCCCGCAAAAGTCCCTCGGGTGCATTTTCTGGAAGTCTTGGATGCCTTTCTTCCGTGGCTGGTACGGCTGCTGGACTGCTGCTGGCTGAGCCGCTACTCTCTCCACTGCTGTCACTGCCAGCTCAATGCCTCGAGTGAGCTCTGCCGTCTGCCTCTGCTGCTGTCCCTGCTGACCCTTCATGTACTGCCTGAAGAAGGCTAGCAGCTGCACTGCGTCTATCGTCCCTGGAGGTGGCTGCTGGTAAGGATCCTCTGGGAAAACCGGGTCCTGCCTCCGAGCCGGTGGAAACATACCCCCTGCTGCTACTGCCGAGGTCTCAATACGAGCAGAGGTGGCAGGAGCTGCAGTCCCCTGGCCCCGCTGTACTGGCTGAGAGGTAGCAGTCCCCTCTATAGCATCCTCATGAATGGCACGCTGCGATCGAGTCTCTACCATCCTGAAGATAGACAAACAAGAGTATCAATTTCTGAGAAGGAAGCGATATAACAAAGGCGGACAATTTATAATTCAAAGGATCAGCTGACAAAGGATTTAGATGGCAATAAAAGAAATTTTCCTAAAGTGATTGAGTATCTTAAAATTAATATCCTATATCCTACTGCAGGCTGTAGTGATACTCTAATTCGAATACCACTACACTTCTAGTCTCGACCTGCATGGGCCACCACTAAAAACGTGTCACGACCCGCACCCTAGAGTTAGGGCACGAGAACGTAACAACGCCCAGCCTATGCCGCAGTATCGACGGTAGAACGCTGTCCTAGGTCTCAATGCATCTAACAGTATAAGACTAAACAATTTATACTCCCCGAATGGGGGTGACAATAGCAATAGTAAACTCAATCACAACTAAGGAAGAGATAGCACGATATGAAATAGAACTCAAGGAAATGAAATAGATAAAAGTAGACTAAGATAATCCCAGCAATACAAGGTCTAGATAAAAGAATATATACAAAACTGATCTCCAGAATAAGAGTCTAACTAGAACATGATCCAACTACATAGATAAAAGCCTAAAATCTAATCTAGGCAGTCGGAGGAAGGTCCTCAGCTACTGCTGGATCCTCCTGAGGGTCCAGCTCACAGGTGTCATCAAGGGCTGCCCCATAATAGGTGTCTAGACAAGCCTCCTCCTCGTCCTCTGTAATATTTTCAACAGGTCCAGTCAGGACAGGAGCGAGCACAGTACATCTCAACAATTCATAGCAGGTTAGAAAATATGAACATGCAGTAAAGTAAGATACAAGTACTGAAAGAAGTGCAATATAAACAGAGAGAGAACTGTAATAGAAATATCTAATATAAATAGAGAGCTAACATGTGGCTAGTGAGTCAGAGTACAATATGAACATGTAAATGGTCTGGGATAATTCTGATGCTACACTATGGAATGATTCTGATGCTACACTACTGGTGTATTATTCACATGTCCATTTATACTCCCCCGTACCCCCAATCAATATACAAGGATCCAGCCAGGTTATGTTATATGATGCTATGTAACAGACCCCGAAGGTGGTAGACCCCGAAGGTGATAAGCCCCCGAAGGTGATAGACCCCGAAGGTGATACATAGTAGTCCCATAAATGGGATAAGGATTCTAGGAAGACTCTGTGATCATAAGAGTATATGTCACAAGTGATCGAAGAATCAACGAAGCATAGTGATACGCTATGTAGGTAAAACGCACAGAACATAGAGTACCCGATGCTCCCTAAGGATAACATCTCAAGAAGGGATCCATATAGTACCAATCCGTGTGACCAACGTGCCAGTACAAGTAAAGTAATCTACTGCAGGAAATAATTCTAAGCAGTATATAAAATGATCAGAGAATGTACTCGCCTGTATCTGAGTGTCCGATATGAATCGTACTGTCCAAGGAGTGGTGTCTGGCTCCTAAATAGAACAGCACAAGTCACAACAAGTCTAAAATGATAAAATGAAGCTCTGCTATGTATTCTACATGATTCTAAGTCAATCTAGGCCAAAGTCAACTCTTGGTCAACTTTGGTCAACCCTAGAAGTCAAACTAGGTCAACCTTGTCTAAACTAGGCTAAATTAGTCTAGTCAAGTCTAGCTTAGTCTATACTAGGACACACAAGCCTATACTAGCTAGTACACACCACTACAAGGCTATGCAAGCCTGAACCAAGCCTATCCCAACTATATCACATATCACAACATAGCTATATGCTATACAACTAGCATACACTCAAACATGTCTAACTTATCATCAATATACATATATATATAGATACTTACATTAGGCATTCCATTTTACATGGATATACATATGCCTAATTACATACATTACACTATATATATATATACATATATGTACAGACATTCACATATATTATATACCTACATGTATAATAAGAGAGAGGGAAGCATGTGTGCTTGTGGCTGTGGCATTTGAGCAGGAAACAATATGGCAGTGAACAAGTGAGCTGTGTGGGTGTGTGATCAGGTATTAATGCAGGAAATAACAATGTGACAGTGTGACAGTTAATCAGTGAAATAACAATGTAACAGTACATATAAGAGTTGTGTGTGTGTGGGTAGCATACAGGAAATATAATAATCAGTGAAGGGTGATCATGAACAATGTGTGTGAGTTTACAACTAAAGTGCAGGAAATATCAAATGTGACAGGAAAGTGAAGTTCAAGTGCACAGGAACATAGGTGACAGTGAGAGTATCACATTGAATATGCAGGAATTAAAAAGTGAAGAGTGCACATGCTAAGTATGCAGGAAAAATTAAGTAATTGAAGGAGAGGGCAGGAAATAAAAAGTGTACAGCAGTAAACAAAAGTGTGTGAGCAAAACAATTAAAGGACTGCAAAAAGGAAAGGAAGGGAGATTACTTCATGTTATCAAAACAGTTATGAATACTGAAATCTCAGTTTCAGTCCAACAAACTCAGGTTTTTGTGAACTATCAACATACATTTAACAACCAATCCCATTTCTCAGGTTTTCAAATTAACCCAAACCAACTCAGTTTACCATGTATGTATTACAATGTTGTGAATGATAATGAGTAAACTCAGTTAAACAAACTAGAATGAAACTCAGGTTTTAGGAGATTAGACATGGCATACAATCTCAGGTTTATACATTAACCATGGGACTTTAAACCTATCACAAGTATCATTAACCCCTTTCAAATAAAAACTGGAAGAAATTCTCAGGTTTCCTTTACCAGATAATTCAGCAATGAAGGAGGTCATTAAAACTGAAATCAACTCTTGTGAAAACAACTAACTGATTCTCATATATTTGCCAATGTTAACACATGGATTCATTAGGAAGAAAGAAACAATTCATGAACATCTTGAACTGGAACTAAGTTTATGAAAACCAATGGCTAGGGATTCAACCCCAGCTCTCAAAATCAAACCCAAAACTGGACATAATCCCAGGTATGGATACCAGACAATGCAAGAGTGAAAGGGGAATCACTAAAACTGGAAATTGAACATTACTGTTATGCTTGAATTCAAAAATCAGATATCAAACCATATACTTCCCATTCACAGTCCACAACCCTCCAAACATTCTAGGATTTGATTCACATGTGGGTAGCATATAGGAAAACACATTAGAACTTTAAAACATGCATTTAACACTAATTTACAGGCTAATTAATCTATTAAAACTCATGTTTAAAAGTCTGGAAATATAATCACTGATACTATATTTCAGAAAAAAGGAAAAGAGTGGCAAATACTAATGAATTGATTTAAAACCTAAAAACAGAGGTTGGTATCTAATAATCATAATTAATACATGCTACACAACTTGTTTGTGTCCATGAAATTGGACACAAACGTGTCCACACAACTGTGCACCAAGACAGTGCCTACAGTGCAGTGTCCTCGTGCACGTGTGCACAAGGCTCGTGTGCACAACAGGGGTCGAACTCAATCTCGTGCTCATTAGCATAGGTTAACCACCCATATGGCTATCCATAGGACACCCTGCACCGCCGTGTCGTGTCGCACAGGCGTGTCCACGCACGCGTATCAGAACGAAAGAACACACACAGCACAGAACAAAGAGTGACTCGTGCGTCGAGGATTTCTCGCTCGAAACGCCACGTGGGCCCATGAAACTTGACACCTGGAGTGTCAGTGGGTGCCCCGTGGCTCCCACAAAGTTATGTGTCCAGAGGGTTTGTGTCGTGTCCGCTACAGGGCCCGATAGGCAGGGGATCCCTGTAGCAGCGCGCGGCCGTGTGCACGCGCGTGTCCACAGTAAGAAATCGACACAGGACGACACGAAAACTAGGACACAAGGACAGGAAACCAAAGGGTGGACCTAAAACCTATTTTCTATTCAAAGAGAATGGGTTAACATGATCGACCTGCCCTCTGTGGCATTTGATCGAACACCCTGTCCAGGACACTGATACGTGTCCAGAATGGACACGAATCATTCGATACTGGACATGAATCCATTCCAGACCTTAGGGGGATCACTTAGGGTTCCTATTGATGAAGACTAACAGGGGTTTAATGGAGTAATGAGGGTTATACCTATTGATGCACAATGAATAGAAAAGCCCTCAAATGGAAGAAACTCCTCAAGCCTCCAAGCTCCATAAATTGGTTCTTCCTGCAATACAATAAATTCCAGCAGCAAGAGGAAGGAATTTAGGTTCTAATGGAATTGGTTTGAAGGAAAAAGGAATTAAATTGGATTTCTTATGATTTTTGAAAGATGGAACTCACCTCCTTCCTTAGAAATTTGCTAGAACCCTAAAAGAGGCTAGCCCTAAAAACTAGGAGGGATTAAATAGGGGGGAATCCCTAGGTTAAACCTAGCTGGTCAGCCATGTTAGGTTAGGGTGGGGGTAGAGCTAGGTTTAGCTAGTCCTATCTAGTTTAGTCACAAAATGACTTGTGTAATCACAAGCCATTTACCAAATAACTTGATTCCTAAATTCCTAATCCATGTTCTAATGAATCACTAACCACTAACTTGAGTCACACTAGGTTAGACTAGGGTCCACTTGACCTAACCAAGCCCAACTAACTAGGGTTAGCTCCTAGGTTGGTCTACATGAGTCCAAACTAGCCAAAAATCAATCTAGTCCAAACAATGTCAAAATAAATCCCAAAAATTCAAATAAATTCTATTAAATCTAAATAATAATTAATAATCCCAAATAATTCTTAAAATTACAAAAATGACTAAAATACCCCTAAGTCTGGAAATAAACACTAGCAAGGCACCAAATCATAAGTCGTGAGTTTAAATAGTTTAACAATAATTAAAAATCACTAAAAATCATAACATAAAATAAATACCATTAAATAATAATTATAATTACAAAATTTCAAAATTACCCTCTTCTGAAAAAACTGGGTGTTACAACACTAGACTTTTTCAGCCAACAAATTCCATATGCAAGACCAAGACGAGCCCACATTCGTGTAGGTATATCATGTCCCACTAAAATACGTCACCTTGTACTCTATTTTTATGATGCGACTTTCAAGTCAAAATGGTTAGTTATAAACCTCCACCATAATACCATTATCCTTTCTGTCTTCAGTTAGAGACCAAATCTTGACTAAATTCTCTCAACCCCATATATGAGTGTGATCTACTTAACTCCTTAAATGTTTAGCTTGTGCTTATTGTTGGTTGCTAACCCATGTCTTTTATCTTCGTATCATATCTTAATTTGCTTATACCCTTAAAATTTATTTTCGCACAATCATCCGTAATTATTATCCAAACCCTTACCGAGACCATTGGAGCCTAGCCATATTCTTCACCCAAATGTTTACTTTATTTGACTTCCCATAAATTATGCAAACCGTGTTATTATGGTTTTCTTGTGTGTAGATGAAATTTCTATGGCACCCTTTAATTCTACGTCTAGATTAGAGAATCCCACATGGGAGATTAAAGGAATATGAGGAATAAGCTATGATGAAATTTTTTTTTTTGTAAAGGTACGATTAAATGTGAAAGAATTATAAAGTGACAAATTGTCTTCGAGGAATAAGCAAAAATTTGAGAATGAGGAATTGTGATGCTCAAAGGATTGATCATATATTAGTAGACACGGAACTCCTAGTAGGAAGAATTGATTTGAGAAGTATATAGGAAGAAAAAAATGATGATCGAGGAATTTATTAAATTCCAAAAGTTTGAGACTTTATTATGAGGTATATGATTTTCTTTCCAAAATAATCAAGATTAGAACTAAGGTTACGGGAGTTATGATTTGGGAATATGTTGAGAAACCTAAAATTTTGTGAGTTAAGATTTGAGGAGAAACCCCAATTTGAGGTTTAAAAAAAATTGATTTTTTTTTGTGGATTATGAAATTTGAAGAGGTTGTATAAAGTTACTATTGATAAGACGATTCGAGATATGACAATGAAATTTTGAATCAAGAGTATCGAGTTAGTGAAATTTTGAGGTTGGAAAAATTGTTACATTTTGTGAGCTTGCACGTTTTGATAAAATGATAGTCATTTTTAATTTAGACATTGATTGAGATGCCATGAGATATCTCCTAAACTGTACCAAATTTATTATCTAGATTATTGTTATTCAAATTGCTTGCTGGATTCCGTTTTCGAATTGTTGCTTAAACTTCTTATCGATAAACTCTCGTGCCTATGATTTTACCATCTTGACTAATAGTGCAGTTATAATCTAGTTTTGTAAGCTCATTGATTTATCGAGCTTGTTCATGACTTATGTTATTGAGCGCGGTCACTAACATATTGTCTAATCAGAACCGGTGCATGGTTATCTGATCAACCAAGTGCACTTTGGTTCGCTTTTACCTATTGTTCTACGTGGATGGGATATAACTAAAACTTGGCCTCTAGAATTCCATCCCCGACTGCCTTGAAAATTCTTTTGAAATTATTCGGTCGTCTTTGAACCACGTATTCGTAATATCGTCTTTGAACTCTTTATGGCTTTCGCCTTCACCTATTTTGGAAGGACGAAGGCACTTACACTAGAATTTCCTCTAGCCGACCTATCACTTATGACCATTGTCACCCAATGTGACTATATCTTCGTCTTAAACTCCTCGTCCTTTCCTCGACCCTACATTTATTATCACCACTCAAGTTAGGAGTGAATCATTCTCATAATCGTGCACTCAACCCTACCTATTTCTAAATTTCGAAGACGAAATTCTTTTAAGTTGGGTAGGATGTAAACCCCCTAAATTTTTACTACAATTTTTACTTACATATAAATATGGTATCAATTTTTGTCTTCGTATTTGTACGTCGCGATCGAATTTGCGAGATGTATATATTTTTATACCCAAATGTTTTATGTATTTTATATATTGATTTAATGCGTCGTATTGGAATGTTCAAAACTTATTTTACATCATAAAAGGTTATAGATAATATTTAGAAAATTATTGTTGTATATATTATTTTGTGCATGCGACATAAAATTTATTTCGAGTTATAATTATTACAAAATAATTTTTCAAATAAGTAAATATTTATCGTGATTTTTGAAATTTATTTATTACTATATTTTATTAAATATGAAAATGATATTTGAGATTTTATAAATTTTAATATTTGATTAAATATGATAATTTAAATTGGAAAAGATTTCATTTGAATTTGAAGGTTTTATCTATGTTTGATTCGGATTTGAACGATCAAAGTTTAAATCGAATTAAATTTAATATGATATTATCTATAGGAGAATTTAAATCCCCTAATTTTCTATCCAACTGGAAATTCCCACCTCCTATATATAGGAGAGGTACTCCTCCAAAATTTTTTTCCATCCACAATAATATCGTGCATCGTGTCTGTGACCACCACAAATCTTATTCCAGTCTCGTACAGTTATTCACGTCGTGTCCGACACCCCCGGACACGACGACAAAAATCACAAGAAACCCAATCCCCGCCATCATCAAAATTCCTCTCAGACAACCACCATCCCGGCCAACTCCGGCCAAATCCCTAACATTACCTCCACCCTCACCAGCAACTGCAACAACCACCTCGTCACCACCACGTCCAGCAGTAGCAACAACCCCTCCGACATCACCACCATTTTTGACCACTCCTCTCGGTCAACCCCACAGATCTCCGCCGTTACGGTTCACCAAACCCAGCAAGCCCAACCACCCCTGACACCTACGGCACCACCACCATCACTAAGAACCACCACCGCCAACACTGCGGATTCGACACCGTCATCGTTCCTATAACTACAACCTCGAGTAAAGGAGAAGGAAAAATAAAACCCTTACCTCCATCACCACGTCGGAGGACGACCGCTGCGCCCATCCTCCTTCAGATCCTCTGCGCTCCTCCAGCGTTGGAGTACGCCTGTCGGCCGATGCGACTCCTCCGAATAGGGGGCAGGGAAGCGAGTCACCGCCGCAGCGTGCTAGCGAGCCTCCGTCGTCGCAGCGTCCCGGTGCCCTCCCAGCGTCGCACGTGAGCAGCCCTTTTTTCCGGAGCTGCCCGACCCCGTACTCCGCTCGACCCGCGGAAGCTCCATCGCGGCGGAGCAGCCGCCGTCTTCCTCCATCGCATGGTGTTCCCGGCCGACGCGCCACTGCGCTCCTCCCGCCACTCCGCGACAGGCGACCGCCAACCACGCGCAGCCTCAGCCCGCCGCCCGTTCCACCGCCTTCCGGTGGCCCTCTCCCCGGCCGAAAAACCCCCATCGACGACCACCCCCGGAAAACCCTCTGTGAGTCCTCTCTCCCTGCTCCTTCTCTCTCCACTCCCTTTCTTTTCATTTTTTTTTCTTTCTTACTCTTATGAGAACAGCACATAGCTGATAGTATTGAATAGTTTTATTTTTATTTTATTATTATTATTATTATTATTATTGAATATGAATATATCAATAGTATTATTCACTAGTATTACAAGTAATTTTGTGTGTGTTATATTTTATTAATATTTTTAAAACTAATTATTAACTCCAAGTTTTGGAGGCTTACCCATATGCAATTTCAAAACTACATTTCAAAGCCTAAATATATTTATTATGTTATTTTATCTACTTTTAAATAAAGTTTGGCCTAAGTGATAAATATGTATATATATATATATATATATATATATATATATATATATATATATATATATATATATATATATGTATACTTTACAAATTTTAGATTTTGCCAAAAATCTTCTTAAATTTCCAAAGCTTTATCTAAAGGTATCTTGATAAATAGGGATATAGTTTAATATTTTTTAACTAATATATCATGGCTAATGAAAAGATAGTTTCATATCATAAAGTAAGTTATAAGAAATTTTTGAATACAAATATTTACCTAAAAGTATTTTTGAAGTAATAAGTATAGTTTGCATAAATATTTTTTGTCTAAAAATAGTATGAGTATTATTTTATTCCAAATTCTCCAAGATTATCACCATTGTTTACGACTGATCGTACGTTCTATTTCTCGTGAATTTTGGACCCCTTCACCTCAACCCCGACTATTGGACAAACTGAGACATGTCAGAACATTACACCACATCAGGCGTCACCCCAGGCAAGACACCTTGCCTTTACTGTTTAAATTTTCTGCTCAATATTATGCATGTTTTGTTTATTTTCAAGTTGTTTATTTCTAAATTATATGTAGATGCAAATTACTATATTTTGTGCAATTGGCTTAGAGTTAAGGGACTATCGTCAAATTTAGTGTGTCTCATTAACTTTCACGATTGTACACGAGTTGTGTGTGAGAGTTGTGAGTATCATGTAGTGGTCACTTGCGTGTTGGCTGATCACCCGTGCGCATGTGTAGGAATAACTGTCAATAGATACATGTTAGAAGACTTGACAGTTATCTATTATAAACCCGTGTTGTAGAAACGACACGTGTTTGTGTGTCATGGTTACGACACACGTATAGTATCATTGGGGGGAGGGGACAGCTACTAGCGTAGGGGCTACATTTATTTTTACACACATTTTAGGCCGATAGTAACTCGGATGAGCTCTACTTACTACATCGGGCCGATAGTGTCTCGTATGAGTGCTACTTGATGTCCACTCTTTATTTACTCTGCTGATCCTACAGGCCCTGCGTAGGACGTTGTCCTCAAAGTGCATATCACATAGAATGGTTAGGGACCTTTACTCATGTATATTTTCTGTTGAGCTCTTACTATTCAGTTTATGGCATGATATTATGTGTCTTGTTACGTCCCTCTGAGGACATGGTGATCTCTCCAGGTGTGTATTTTTGTGATTCTTGCAGGTGCCCTAGCTAAGGCCATTCCTTCCTTCGTGATGATTGCTCTTGGACACGTCATTTCCTTGGCTCGACCAATCACATTATTTGTATATTTTTTCCTATTTAAATTAGTTGGTAATGGATTTGTCTCCGTCCAACGATTGTACATATGACAAACTCAAAAGTTGCTTTATATCATTATTTATCTTTGTGGATGAGATTTAGCATGTCTTGGTTCTCTACATTTTACAGCTTATGTACACATACAAGCCTTTCATTTACTTGTATGTATACAGCTGGCACGATACGTATCTAGTCCCAAGTATTTTGGGACTGGGGCGTTACATATTTTTGTGGTGGCCCATGCAGGTCAAGTTTGTCGTTTCGGTTACATGACTGTATTGAACGGGGCTGCAATATAGGATTAGAGTTTAGAATCTCATCCACCTACTTGACATCCTTTATTGACTTCAAATTCTGAACTCTCGTTCGACCTCCTTGATTGCATCTTGCTTGACTCATTCTACCGTAAATTCTTAGTTTTGTGCTTAGTGACAACTAGGAAGATGACTACACTAGTATATGCTATGGCTAGAAGGATTACATTGACAACTAGTATGCATTGAGATCCTATTCGAGTTATAAAGATAAGGATAAGAGGAACCATATTTTTCTAGAGTATGAACTTAAGGATTAGTTAATTCCAAGTTGGGTAGTAGCAACATTAATAACTTCGAAGAATTTTAGAACTTTATTTGGATCTACAAAAGGATAGTGAGATCTATATACAATTGAGAAAGAAAGTTGATTTGATTTTTGAGTTTTGATTTTGAAGGTCTTTGAAAAATATTTATGATTCATTTGTTTATAGCTATACATCCTTGAATAGATATAAAGGTAGTTGAAAAGAATTTTTTAAATTTAAATGTTGCTGTAAGATTTATGAGGGCGATTGATAAAGTTTGGCTTAAATTGGGTTGTATGGTTCCCAATTAATAAGTTTGTAAATTTTGAAGTAAGGATATTAAGAATGTTGGTTAAAAATATTTTTGAAGGATATAAAATCAAATTGAGGATCTATTTTAAACTCTTGTATGGATTACGATTGTTAAAAACCTATTTAAATTTCGAGTTAAGATTTTGATTAATGATAGAAGAAGAAAAATATATAGATTGGATTTGTGACACAATAACGATTTATTCAAAATTTATTTAAAATTTTGAAAATCTTAAGTTATGATTTTGATGTGACTAGATAAGGTGGAAAGGTTAGTTTATGATACATTTTTGGAGGAAAAAAATTGTGTTATGATAAAGGTTATCTTGAGGTTGATTAAAAGAGATTTAAATTTTAAGTTATGAGTATGATTGACAGCTTAGAAAGATATTTTATTAGATTATTTGGAGAATTATATTGCAAAGTTTTGAAGAACTCAAATTTATAGATTCAAACATGGATAGGCAACCAAGATAGATAAAGTAGTCCACCTTATTTGCCATATCCCCTACGGCCATGATAGTAGTGTATACACAAGTGTTGTTAGTCATCTCCAAGATCATGTGGTTATATTTCAATCTTGACTTCCCTCGACATTCCCTTAAATCTAGATTTTACCGTGACTTTCTAACCATTTGAAACTTGAGAAATGATTAGATTGTTCCTTTTTCATACCCCATCAAGTGGCTATCATATCTCTAGAAACGGTATTCCTAACTTATTTTACCTTGATCTACTAGAATCTGAATTATCTTTATTTCATGCTTTAACTTGGTCATTTATTTTGTGCATTAATCATTATCTCATGAACTCCCACTTTCTATTTAAATTCTTTTGTATCCTTTACCGTGACTTGGGATATTTGGAGCACAACACTAGACTTTTTTAGCCAACAAATTTTATATGCAAGACTTAGACGAGCCCACCTTCATGTAGGTATATCATGTCCCACTAAAACACGTCCCCTTGTACTCTATTTTTATGATGCGACTTTCAAGTCAAAATGGTTAGCTATAAACCTTTACCATAGTACCATTATCCTTTCTGTTTTCAGTTAGAGACCAAATCTTGACTAAATTCTCTCGACCCCATACATGAGTGTGATCTACTTAACTCCTTAAATATTTAGCTTGTGCTTATTGTTGGTTGCTAACCTATGTCTTTTATCTTCGTATCATATCTTAATTTGCTTATACCATTAAAATTTATTTTCGCACAATCATCCGTAATTATTATCCAAACCCTTACCGAGACCATTGGAGCCTAGCCATATTCTTCACCCAAATGTTTACTTTATTTGACTTCCCGTAAATCATGCAAACCGTGTTATTATGGTTTCCTTGTGTGTAGATAAAATTTCTATGGCACCCTTCAATTCTACGACTAGATTAGAGAAACCCACGTGGGAGATTAAAGGAATATGAGGAATAAGCTATGATGGAAAAAAAAATTGTAAATGTACGATTAAATGTGAAAGAATTATAAAGTGACAAATTGTCTTCGAGGAATAAGCAGAAATTTGAGAATGAGGAATTGTGATGCTCAAAGGATTGATCATATATCAGTAGACACGGAACTCCTAGTAGGAAGAATTGATTTGAGAAGTATATAGGAAGAAAAAAAAATGATGATCGAGGAATTTATTAAATTCCAAAAGTTTGAGACTTTATTATGAGGTATATGATTTTTTTTCCAAAATAATCACGATTAGAACTTAGGTTACGGGAGTTATGATTTGGGAATATGTTGAGAAACCTAAATTTTTGTGAGTTAAGATTTGAGGAGAAACCCCAATTTGAGGTTAAAAAAATTGATTTTTTTTGTGGATTATGAAATTTGAAGAGGTTGTATAAAGTTACTATTGATAAGACGATTCGAGATATGACGATGAAATTTTGAATCAAGAGTATCGAGTTAGTAAATTTTTGAGGTTGGAAAAATTGTTGCATTTTGTGAGCTTGCACGTCTTGATAAAATGATAGTAAATTTTAATTTAGACATTGATTGGGATGCCATGAGATATCTCCTAAACTATACCAAATTTATTATCTAGATTATTGTTGTTCAAATTGCTTGCTGGATTCCATTTTTGAATTGTTGCTTAAACTTCTTATCGATAAACTCTCGTGCCTATGATTTTACCATCTTGACTAATAGTGCCGTTATCATCTAGTTTTGCAAGCTCATTGATTTATCGAGCTTGTTCATGACTTATGTTATTGAGCGTGCTCACTAACATATTGTCTAATCAGAACCGGTGCATGATAATCTGATCAACCAAGTGCACTTTGGTTCGCTTTTACCTATTGTTCTACGTGGATGGGATATAACTAAAACTTGGCCTCTAGAATTCCATCCCCGACTGCCTTGAAAATTCTTTTGAAATTATTCGGTCGTCTTTGAACCACGTATTCTTAATATCGTCTTTGAACTCTATATGGCTTTCGCCGTCACCTATTTTGGAAGGACGAAGGCACTTACACTAGAATTCCCTCTAGCCGACCTATCACTTATGACCATTGTCACCCAATGTGATTATATCTTCGTCTTAAACTCCTTGTCCTTTCCTCGACCCTACATTTATTATCACCACTCAAGTTAGGAGGTAAATAGCATTTTGGGAGCCAAATAACATTTTTGAAAGAGAAAAAGTTTGAAAGGACATTTTGGTGGTACGAATATCATTACTCTATTTATAATTATAGAAGGTGACAACATGTGTGACATGTTGAGAACATATGATAGAATTGATATTGAATATCTGGATCAGTAGATCCTTCCGTATTTGCTTATACAAATCAACATTTTCGAACTAGGGACAGGAACAAGACCGTAACCATGTGAATCTCGCATCGCGACAGCTTGTCTTTGAACCTGTCGAACAGTTCCTCCATCATCGCCGCCTCCCCGAAATGATTCACGAGCAGCGGTTCTATTACTGATCGAAAACAATTTGCCCGTGTGCTATGGTCGATCATCCGGCAGCTCTCATCGATGTCAAGTCGGCTTGCTTCGCGCACCTCTACAAGTCGGACGACATGGAAGGCCCTTGGGCTCGAATTATTTCTTCGAGCTCTTCTCTGTACGGCTCGTAGTATGGCAGGTTGAAGGACTCCAGCTTCTCTTCTCGGAACATCCCTGTCGCTACCAGCTCTTTGAGCGAGGAAGCCAAGTCGTCCCACACAGAGTAATTCTCTTCCGCGAATGGGTCCCTTCTTCTCCTGACGACCAGGGATAGAATCATGCGGCCTTCGGGGATGATCTCTTGCGACCTTGAGTCGAGAAAGGCTGCAAAATCTGTCTGAAACTGCTCCAAATATACGTCGAATATAGCTGTGTTGCTGCTCTTTCCAAGAGCAATCTCTCCATTGTTGAGAGGACGAAGCAGCTCGTCCTCTACTCTAGGAGGAGTCTAGACGAGCGCCTTCCTAATTAGCTCGCATGAACCAAAAAAAAACAATTATGCCATGTCCGCAACCATGCCATCTGCACATAATGGGAGATGAGATCACCCAATTTTTTTGAGAGCCAAATAGCATTTTTGAAAAAAAAGAAGGTCTAATTAACGTTTAGATCCTCAATTTTATACGAGTTTAGAGTTTTAAGCCCAAACATATCTTGTCCTTGTAGTAATGTTAAGGGTATAATTGAACAATTTTTTTAACTATACTTCTTTACTCTGTACTTAAAATTTAGCATAGTTAAGAAAATATAGTACTTGTACCTATATACATATAATAATGAGTAAATACCACTTTTGGTCACCGAATGTTTCAAAATTTTATGTTTTAGTCACTCCATGGCCAAAGATATATATGGGGAGTGACTAAAAGTTAAACATTTGAAATATTTGGTAACCAAAACTAATATTTACCCGTACAATAATTGTTATTGCGTGAAGGCAAGTTCAAAAAGACAAAAACTAGATAAATTATAACTTATTATGATGTAAAATTTATTCTTGTTTACAACTATTCAACTTGGGATCATAATTTTCTTCATATATAGTGTATCACTGAAATGAGATTTTATTGTATGCTCAAGACATAAAATTCTTGCTTTTAAAACAAGTTATATATATATTCATTTGTTTTTAGAAATTATACTTGTTGTAATGTCGTTTTTAGAAATTATAGTTGTTCTATTGTCGTTTTTGACCGTTCAGACAAATGCATGGATTTCATTGGCTGAAGAGTGGAAAAATAATCTACAGAAGACTGATCATGAGTCACCTGAGAGAACCAGTGGAGACTATTGGCACAGTGAACAAAATGCAGGGTTTTGGCGGGAAAAAGCCTCTCGTGGAAGGAGCCCGGCGTCGCCGAGACGAAGCACTGCCCAAACCCTTTCTCCTTTCCCTCTCCCAGCCGCCGGCAGAACAACGGCACGAACTTCATAACGGTATTGAAGTCGTTCCCCAGGAGGTCGTTCAGGAAGACCAGGAACTCGCGTGGCGAATTTGTCGTTGTCGCCGCGCTCGAACTCCCGGCCGATGGACGCCGGCACCTCTCGACGACATCATGGACTGCGTCCAAGATCAGTGCGGTTGTTAGATCCGGGGGCACAATTTTTGATGGAAAACTGAAAGAATGAAACAATTATAAAAACAACGTTTCAACGCAACACTTCAAGAAAGTTGCGTAACAGAGATCCTTACAGGATTCTGAGTTACGATAACCTATAAAGATTTCGCAACAGAAGTAAACTACAACAGTACTTCTAAACAAAAGGTACTAATCAAAATGTTAAAGGCAACAACTAAGATGACATGCGATAGATGGAAGGTGGTGGCCTGCTGGGGTGTCAAGAACACCAATGCTCAAAACTAGATCCACCCTCACGGTCAGATTCCAGGAACCAGCAAGTTCAAAAGAACTCTGGAACGCTCTTTCAATCTGCTCAAGGACAGACTGCTCGAAAAGACAAGGAGGAAACACGAGTTGTGGGAGGTACTGCAGGGGGAGATGGAACATGAAGGCTCGAGGAGCTGTCCCTGCTCTCTTCGTAAACTTTTCGTATAAAGAATGAAGTATTTTCGAGAGAGAAGAGAGGCCCTGTTTATATAGCTACTGCTGCAACCACCCAGATCCGTGACGTGCACGACGTTATGATGTCAGATCCAAAATTCTCGAATCAGTTATCATACGTTATGAAACGAACAGAACATGGACAGCCGTGATCTGCACGAAACGGTGCCACTGTGCGAGTTGTGCGTGCCCTACCAGCGCACCAAGTGCAACCTGCACAATCCGTGCGCCCGCGCAACCTGTGCATCCAGCGCGCCCGCGCACCCAGCACGACCTGGACAACCCGCACAATCCAGCGCGCCCGCGCACCCAGCGCAATCCAGCGCGCTCGCGCACCCAGTGTAACCTGGGCAACCCGCGTAACCCTGTACAACCCAGCACAACCCACCGCGCCCGCGCACCCAGCGCAACCAGGGCAACCCGTGCAACCCAGCGCGCCCACGCACCCAGTACAACCTGGGCGTGCACCTGGGCAGCGCAACTGGGCGCCCAACGTGGCCGCGCATCTGGCAGCGCAGTCGGCTGCACAAGTGGCTTCCGCAATGTGTCACGACCCGATCCCAACTAATTGGGTCGAACCCGATCATGCCCAGCCTGCACCGTTGTTGAGACGGCGGCAGTAAGCTGTTCAGTAGCAGGTAACCATACAACAACACTATATTTGTCACAACTCAAAATTCGGAAATTTAAAACTTTATTAAACTTTTACAATGGAATGAAAGATACAACTTAAATCATTTTCTACATACATCAAGAAGAAAAGAAAACTCTAGGTAAACAGCTCATCAGTCTCGAAATCCTCGTCTTGGAATCGCGGAACAAAGCCTCATCAGTGATACCTAAAATGTTGGGTCTCCAGTCAGGAGGGAGCAAAGTACAATTCATGCTAATTTAAAACAGTTAAAGTAAATAATAGAATCATGCAGTTTTAAACAGTTTGAAGAAATAATAGTTTTCAGCGGTAAAATAGTGTGATTTGAACAGGCAATGAATTATGACCGGCTTGGGATGTACAGTAGTATCCTAGCGATACGATATGGCTTGTCCCCGTGTGAAGAGGGGAAAGCTAATACAGTCAGTAGTTACAGTTGGCTTTGGTCATAATCATTACTCTATTCCCCCAGTCCCAATCAGTACAGTAGTCACAATCAGTACTCTCCAAGAGAGTTTTGTGTTTGCATCGTGGTTTAAACATGCAGTAAAACGATTATAGAAATAACTGTAAAACTAACACAAACTATACTTGCCTCAGGAAAATGACTGGAGAGGTGAGTTGGTACCGAGGAGGAACGTCAGGTATGTCTTCGAGTTCCTACAGTTGAGAACTCGACTTAGATCCGCTGTATAACCAAGCTAGGTGTGCTAGTTGCAATCTCTAGTAGTAAGTCCTAGTCAGGTTTTAAGTTGTTATTAAGCTACAGCTAACGTTTATGTCGCAAACTACGTGCGTTGATTAAACCGGTTAATTTGATTATTTGGAAAAATAATAAGAACCAATTATCTTTGGAAAACTTTGTATTTTTGTAATATATCTATAAAAATATAGTTTCTTACAGTGACAAATCATGAACTAGCTATCTTACTAATATTTTATCTATTTAATTAATTCTCAATTAATTATATGATTACGCTCTAACTACGATTATACATCCAATCCAAAACCACCCAAAAATCAACATCAACCCAGAAAAGAAAGTAAAATCTACACTATACAATACATGGCACAACTAATCATCCTAGAGTTATGGGCTTATGCCCTGTACAATTCTTTTTACATAAAATAAGAGAAAATGATTTAGTTACTAAATAAAAGTGCAGTAAATAAATAACTATAATAAATGACTTAAACACTAAATAAAATAATTTAAATTAAAGGTTGGAGTCTCAGACTCAGTCCATCATCAAAATCCAGCTAATACCACAACGCCCGGTCGGACCGGTGCGTTTGCATTTTGCCAGGGCCCACAGACCGGTACGGTCGTCGCCCGAAAATCAGTTTTAAAATTCATTTCCGAAAACCGATTTTGAAATCAAATTAAATAAAGTTTTGTAAAAATTTGGGCAGCATTTTCTCTATTTCGGGACAACACAAAACTGGAAAATGTGCCACAAAACCTGCAATTGTTCCAACCAAATAATAATCCCGAAAATATATCCACCGAAATAATTTTCCAAACCACCAGAACCTTCCCGAAATACCCGGGAATCCCGCAATCAAACCAACCACACAAATCTCAGCAGACAAAATCACAGAAAGTGCTAACGCAGCTAACCGAATCTACTACGTAGCTAACCGGATTTCCGAAGGAGAAACCGGGGACCGATATCATCACGGACTACCAATGAAAAGCAACGGGACAGAGAATTATACCTCGGGGTGCTCGGCTAGAGCTCTCAGATGATATAGAAAGAAAATAAATATAATCCCGCAGCGACGTCGACGTCGAAACGCCGGAATCCAAAGATAGGCACGTTGGCCAGAGAAAGATCCCGCGAAAATCAGCAACGTTGCGGACAGATCTGGACAGCAGGGAGTTCACGCGCACAAGGGCGGCGACGGGGAGCGCTGTGGTCAGCCGGAAGGGCCACGCGCGCTGGGAGAAAAGGGGCCGCGGAACGCTGGCTCCGTCGGGGTGGCGGCACGCGGGAACGAGGCGCACGGCCGGGGGCTTCGCCGGAGAAGAAGCCGCGCAGGGGAGGAGGCCGCGGATCTGGGGTTCGTCGCGGTGGCGGCTTCGCCGGAAGGCGTCGGCGGTCGGGGGACAGCGCGGAGATCACGCGCGGGGAGGAGCCGCACGGTTGGGCGGACGGCGGGGGAGAGTCGTGCGCGGGGGCGCGGGGAAGGTTCGGCCGGGCACGACGAACTCGGGGTGGCCGGATCGCGCCGGAGGGGAAACTCGGCCGCGGTGGGGAAGCACCGGCCGGATCTAGAGTTGGGGTTAGGGTTTGGGTAGGGGGTTCTGAGAGATGGAGGGAGAGAGAGAGAGAGAGTTATAGTTGAGAAGCTTCTGTGAGTAATGGTGAGAGTAAAGAGATTGAGGGATTTTTAGTTTTCTCCTCTGATGAATCGTGGGAGAGGTGGGTTTGAGGAGTGTGGGAGAAAGTGGAGAGTTTTAAGGGTGGGGTTCTGTTGAACGTGATCGTGAAGAGATGGGAGGGTAGGTGTGAGTAATAAAGGGGAGAGTGGGGTTTAATGCTGTGGAGAGTTATAAGAGGGGGGAAGTGGAAGAGTTTGTGGAGAGGAATAAAGGGGTTATGGAACGTGGGAAGTTGGGAGAGTGTGCTGGTCCTTCGGGACCAGCTCTCCAAAATGTTTTTTTTAAATACTAATAATAACCAAGTCAGATCAGAATTAAATAGAAAAGGGTTCGGGCTCAGGCCTGGGTCTGGGTTCGGACTCGGGTCTGGGTTCGGAAACCAAAAATCCATGTTATTATAATTTTGAAACTATTTTCCACTCAAAAATATTTAATAGTAATAATATTAATAATAATAATAATTTTGAAAAACTAAAAGTAACATTAATTATAAAACACAAATTATGGGTTTCACAATCTTCCCTCCTTAGAAAATTTTGTCCTCGAAATTTAAAGGTAGGGTAGAAAAGACAAACTTGTACGGGTACTGCGCCCATAACTCAGGTCCAACCATAAGAATTTCCAAGACAGTCGTGGATGAGACGGTTTAGGGACAAGTTTTTATTTATGATATCATCCACGCAGAAAAATACAAAAGCGAACCAAAGTACACGAGGTTGATCAGACCATCATGCACCGGTCCTGATTAGACAATATATTAGTGGGTGCGCCCAATAAAATATTGTCATGATCAAGCTTGATTTAAAGAGATAGCTTGCAAAACTAGGCTAACTTAGCAGCATTAGTCAAATTTAGAACGGGAAAAAAGAAAAGATAAGGAATAGGAGTTTAAGTGATGGCTCAAATTCTGATTTTCTTCTCATCTCTGACTAGGCTTGCAACTGGTTTCTCTGGCACTGAAAATGTTGATTCCCATCTTCAGCTCTGAATTATCCAAAATGTGACTCGGATCCGAAATGTAACGTCTGGCCTCAATTTCCAGCTCCGTCAAAACTGATTGTTCCTCTGGTAGGAGAAACTTCACCAAATGCAATTTGGTCTTCCCAAGACCTACCAAATTCCGAGACGCAAAATCTCAATACATCTTCAAGCGTCTGGATTGACCTCTCTGCTTGCTCGTCCCGCGGTACTCCATGAATCCGGTAGATGTGCTTCTCGTACAATACTGCCCACTTCTTAGTGGATAACCAACTTTGAAGGAAAAAAATGTGCCGACTTAGTCAGTTGGTTTACTATAATCCAATTGGTGCCCTTCCCTCCTTGGGAACAAGGCAATCCTTACTCAAAGTTCATTGTTATATGCTTCTACTTCCACTCCGAATTGTCCAGCGGCTCCAACAAGCTTGTTGTCCTCTTGCTAAATTCCTCATGTTGACAAATTCACATCTAATCCCATACCTGGAATTGTCCTTCTTTATTCTATAACACCAATCAATGGAGGCATATTCCGATACATCTTATTATCTCCTGAATTTATGGAATACTGCGACTGGTGCATTTCTTTCATCAACTCGTTCCTCCGTTTGTCAGCCGATAGGCATAGTCTCGTACCATTCTTCAGAGTTCCAATACTGATCAATTTAGAAACCCTCGAGTGTTTCTGCCAACACTTGATCTCTAAGCCTACAAAGTGTCTTGTTTTGAAACTACATTCTCTTGATTTTTGTCCCTCAGCCTCGAACTTCATCAATACTGAATCAGCATCCAGCTCCGTCCTTCTATCTCCAGGTAGTATAACCTCCAGTCCAAACTTCTCGATGTCAGAATGGTACTGCAGGTTGATGTCGAAAACCTTCATCTGCTTCAACCATCTTCTTAGTCAAACATTCAGCCCTTCCTGAGTGAAGACATATTTCAGACTTTGGTAGTCCGTACATATTTTCACTCCCTTTCCATAAAATCATGCTTCCTTAGCTTCAAAGTAAAGATAATTACAGCAATTCAAATTAGGTGTGGGATGATTCTTTTCATGAGTCTGTAGTTGCCTACATGTGTAATTAATTACTTTCCCATGTTGTTGAAGAACGCAACCCAGTCCTTTTCCAGAGGCATTACTGTAAATTGAAAACCCACCGGTTCCTGCGGGTAGCGCAAGGATTGGTGTAGTGGTAAGTCTCTTCTTCAGCTCCTCAATGCCGTCTGGCAAACTGTCGTTCAGATGAACTCTTCATTCTTCCAAGTGTGCTTCGTTATTGGCTCAGCGATCTTGGCGAAATCCTTCACGAACTTCTGATAGTAGCCGGCCAAGTTCAAGAATCTTCCGAATTGAACTTGGGGTGTACCACTTTTCAACAACAGCTATCTTCCATCGAAATTTCTTCTCTTGACAATATAGCCAAAAGTCCACCTTTGTCAAAAATCCACGTTCAGATAACTTACCATAAAACTTCTTTTTCTTCAAAGTTTCCAGAACTTTCCTCAAATGTTCTTCATGCTCTTCTTCAGTCTTCAAATATATCAGAATGTTATCAATGGAGAAGATAAACTGATTCAAATACTCATGAAAATCTCTGTTCATGAGATTCATGAACACAGCAGGAGCATTTGTCAGTCTAACGTCCTGACCAAAGAAAACTTTCTATACTTGGTGTTTGAACGCCGTCTTGGAAATATCCTCTTTCCTGACTTTGATTTGATAGTAGTCAAATCTTAAGTCAAACTTCGAAACACCCTAACTCCACACAACCAGATCAAACAGATCCTCGATCCGGACAGAAAGTACTTGTTCTTTAGTGTCTGGTAATCGATGCACATCCGTTGTTCCATCCTTCTGGAGCACCAACAAGATAGGTACTCCCTAAGGTAAAGTTCCACTCTGAATAAATTCTAGAGCCTTCATTGATCTGGTCCTTCATCTTCTTGGCCACCTTCGGGTTGACTCTGTAACATCCTTTAGAATTTAGGGAAAGAGCCGGGGACTAGGTCAGGGGTGAATCTTATGTCTAGATCTGGGATAATCCGGGGAGACTATCAGGGAAAACATCTGCCATAAGGGTGTAACTAAAAACTTCTATTCATGTGGAGAATTACAGCAAAAACTCTTATGACTGGTCTAAGGACATCCTGTTACAACTTCCAAAAGATGATGCTATTCAGCGGTTCTAGGTACTATTCTTCATGGTCCTGGCTCTTGTATGAGCAGTCTCCAACTGCTTCCTTTTCTATGAACCCCGAGTATACATCATGCCTTATTGTAGGAGGCAAGGTCTGCTGGATAGGAAGAGAGTCCCTAGGTTGTGGCCTAACAGGTGTTGCTGGGTTATGGGCTCTGGTTTGAGAGAAAAAAAATAAGGGGCAGTCCTTTACCCGATGTTCAGCAGATCCACATGCCAAACATTGTTCCAATCTCTTGCGGTAACTAACAGCCTGATGACCCGGCCTCTTGCAATAGTTACAAGCCCATAGCTTCTTACGACAAGGCTGCCGGAAAGTAGAGTACTTGATAGGGCCCAAATATCTTCTAGATTCAGGGGTATCCTTCCTAGGACAAAAGTTCTACTCTAACTTGGTTGGAGATAACTAAGGCTACATCATTGACGTTCTTTATGTCTTCTCTCGTGATATTCATCTATTCCTGCTGGGCTTCATCTTGAGCTTTCTGGAACTCCAGGATTTCTTGAAATAGGGCAACCATTTGGAAGATGTTTGCTGGTACTGGTGGAGCAACAAAAATGAATACTCCACCAATGAAATACAACTTAGTTGAGATGAGGTAGGAATCGCCAGTGTAGCAAAAACTTCACTGGATGCACTATGAGGACGGTCAAACAGCCGCGAGGAAAAGACCCTGGGCTTGGTTGAGGAGATGGGGTATGATCCGGAGATGACACCTCATCGCCAGCAGGATTTGGTCAGCGGTCATTCTCTGGAAGGTTTAGGACGCACACATAAGCAAGGTAGCCTACTAGTCTATAATCAAGCAAAAATATTTATTTATATATGAATCGGACCTATGTCGTGACAAATCAATGTTCTAGTGTTCTAATTGTTTCTAGATAGGTTTTCCTAAGTTGTTGTTGAGGACCTGCATGGGCCACCACTAAAAACATGTCACGACCCGATCCCAACTAATTGGGTCGAACCGGATCATGCCCAGCCTGCACCGTTGTTGAGACGGCGGCAGTAAGCTGTTCAGTAGCAGGTAACCATACAACAATACTATATTTGTCACAACTCAAAATTCGGAAATTTAAAACTTTATTAAACTTTTACAATGGAATGAAAGATACAACTTAAACCATTTTCTACATACATCAAGAAGAAAAGAAAACTCTAGGCAAACAGCTCATCAGTCTCGAAATCCTCATCTTGGAATCGCGGAACAAAGCCTCATCAGTGATACCTAAAATATTGGGTCTCCAGTCAGGAGGGAGCAAAGTACAATTCATGCTAATTTAAAACAGTTAAAGTAAATAATAGAATCATGCAGTTTTAAACAGTTTGAAGAAAGAATAGTTTTCAGCGGTAAAACAGTGTGATTTGAACAGGCAATGAATTAAGATCGGCTTGGGATGTACAGTAGTATCCTAGCGATACGATATGGCTTGTCCCCGTATGAAGAGGGAAAAGCTAATACAGTCAGTAGTTACAGTTGGCTTTGGTCATAATCATTACTCTATTCCCCCAGTCCCAATCAGTACAGTAGTCACAATCAGTACTCTCCAAGAGAGTTTCGTGTTTGCATCGTGGTTTAAACATGCAGTAAAACGATTATAGAAATAACTGTAAAACTAACACAAACTATACTTGCCTCAGGAAAATGACTGGAGAGGTGAGTTGGTACCGAGGAGGAACGTCAGGTATGTCTTCGAGTTCCTACAGTTGAGAACTCGACTTAGATCCGCTGTATAACCAAGCTAGGTGTGCTAGTTGCAATCTCTAGTAGTAAGTCCTAGTCAGGTTTTAAGTTGTTATTAAGCTACAGCTAACATTTATGTCGCAAACTACGTGCGTTGATTAAACCGGTTAATTTGATTATTTGGAAAAATAATAAGAACCAATTATCTTTGGAAAACTTTGTGTTTTTGTAATATATCTATAAAAATATAGTTTCTTACAGTGACAAATCATGAACTAGCTATCTTACTAATATTTTATCCATTTAATTAATTCTCAATTAATTATATGATTACGCTCTAACTACGATTATACATCCAATCCAAAACCACCCAAAAATCAACATCAACCCAGAAAAGAAAGTAAAATCTACACTATGCAATACAAGGCACAGCTAATCATCCTAGAGGTATGGGCTTATGCCCTGTACAATTCTTTTTACATAAAATAAGAGAAAATGATTTAGTCACTAAATAAAAGTGCAGTAAATAAATAACTATAATAAATAACTTAAACACTAAATAAAATAATTTAAATTAAAGGTTGGAGTCTCAGACTCGGTCCATCATCAAAATCCAGCTAATACCACAATGCCCGGTCGGACCGGTGCGTTTGCATTTCGCCAGGGCCCACAGACCGGTACGGTCGTCGCCCGAAAATCAGTTTTAAAATTCATTTCCGAAAACCGATTTTGAAATCAAATAAAGTTTTGTAAAAATTTGGGCAGCATTTCCTCTATTTCGGGACAACCCAAAACTGGGAAATGCGCCACAAAACCTGCAATTGTTCCAACCAAATAATAATCCCGAAAATATATCCACCGAAATAATTTTCCAAACCACCAGAACCTTCCCGAAATACCCGGGAATCCCGCAATCAAACCAACCACACAAATCTCAGCAGACAAAATCACAGAAAGTGCTAACGCAGCTAACCGAATCTACTACGTAGCTAACCGAATTTCCGAAGGGGAAACCGGGGACCGATATCATCACGGACTACCAATAAAAAGCAACGGGACAGAGAATTATACCTCGGGGTGCTCGGCTAGAGCTCTCAGATGATATAGAAAGAAAATAAATATAATCCCGCAGCAACGTCGACGTCGAAACGTCGGAATCCAAAGATAGGCACGCTGGCCAGAGAAAGATCCCGCAAAAATTAGCAACGTTGCGGACAGATCTGGACAGCAGGGAGTTCACGCGCACAAGGGCGGCGACGGGGAGCGCTGTGGTCAGCCGGAAGGGCCACGCGCGCTGGGAGAAAAGGGACCGCGGAACGCTGGCTCCGTCGGGGTGGGGGCGCGCAGGAACGAGGCGCACGGCCGGGGGCTTCGCCGGAGAAGAAGCCGCGCAGGGGAGGAGGCCGCGGATCTGGGGCTCGCCGCGGTGGCGGCTTCGTCGGAAGGCATCGGCGGTCGGGGGACAGCGCAGAGATCACGCGCGGGGAGGAGCCGCGCGGTTGGGCGGACGGCGGGGGAGAGTCGTGCGCGGGGGCGCGGGGAAGGTTCGGCCGGGCGCGGCGAACTCGGGGTGGCCGGATCGCGCCGGAGGGGAAACTCGGCCGCGGTGGGGAAGCACCGACCGGATCTAGAGTTGGGGTTAGGGTTTGGGTAGGGGGTTCTGAAAGATGGAGGGAGAGAGAGAGAGTTATAGTTGAGAAGCTTCTGTGAGTAATGGTGAGAGTAAAGAGATTGAGGGATTTTTAGTTTTCTCCTCTGATGAATCGTGGGAGAGGTGGGTTTGAGGAGTGTGGGAGAAAGTGGAGAGTTTTAAGGGTGGGGTTCTGTTGAACGTGATCGTGAAGAGATGGGAGGGTAGGTGTGAGTAATAAAGGGGAGAGTAGGGTTTAATGCTGTGGGGAGTTATAAGAGGGGGGAAGTGGAAGAGTTTGTGGAGAGGAATAAGGAGGTTATGGAACGTGGGAAGTTGGGGGAGTGTGCTGGTCCTTCGGGACCAGCTCTCCAAAATATTTTTTTTTAATAATAATAATAACCAAGTCAGATCAGAATTAAATAGGAAAGGGTTCGGGCTCAGGCCTGGGTCTGGGTTCGAACTCGGATCTGGGTTCAGAAACCAAAAATCCATGTTATTATAATTTTGAAACTATTTTCCACTCAAAAATATTTAATAGTAATAATATTAATAATAATAATAATTTTGAAAAACTAAAAGTAACATTAATTATAAAACACAAATTATGGGTTTCACACAATGAGCGGAACTTAAGCGCTCTATGCGCCTAGCGACGATGCTGACGTGCTAAGTGCACCGACAAAATGCCACATTACGCCCTATGAGACCATGAGCCCGAGTCCGAGTTGCTAAGTCCCTACGGGGCTTAGCTCCAACGGAAATTAATTTTCCAAGAGCAAAAAGCATGAATGCTTTACTTGGAGCCTTATCCTTACCTCCTAGTAAAATCACCCACATGGTTCCCTTCTTAGGGTCACCATCCCATGTGCATATCCCAACAACACATACAAGTATATATGTTGAGATAACTCATGGTGCACTTTTCGTTTGGGACTAAACTTTACTAGACATATTGAGAGCAAGCTCTCTTCATGTCAAGGAGCAAGAGCACCAACAATCCCTCACATATTTTAATATATATTTGTGTCTAGGGTTGAGCGTTCCCTACAGTAACTGTCCATTTTATATTAGGATAGATGTCGCTGACGACTTAAATCTTCTCACATGGGTTGGATAACAATGTGATACAAGAATGGACTACGCCTTGAATTCTGTACCACAATTATAATTCTTTCCACTCACAAAGTATAGTTACATGTGCTTCTGGCTGCACATTAAAGGCCCTGTGCCCGCCTGGTTTCAGTGTATAATTTTGGACATCTACAAGTTTACCCTCATGAGACGGCCTGATATCTCTTTCCATACACTATTGGTAAGTTCTTTATTAAAGAGACATGGCATGAAGCCTTGCGCTTCCTTGCGGTGCTACGCCGCTATGACATGGCCTAAAGCCAAGGCATTACCCCTACCCGGGAACCTCATTATAGTGTCATACTACTGCAGCATGTGGTCACAGCCTCTTTGTAGTGCCATTCTACCCAGTATCAAGCCAAAGACTTCCTTGCGGTGTTACGCCACAATGACATGGCTTGCAAGGCCGAGACTTTACCCCTACCCGGGTACCTCATCGTGGTGTCGTGCCACTGTAACATGGGGTCACCCTCCACTTTGCAGTGCTGTCTACAACTCTTTAATTTCATCGTACAACATTAGGCTACCTGCCTATTTGTGGTGCTACGTCGCTGTTTGCCATTGATTATAAAAGAACAGAACAATTTTATGGGAGGACTGGACTTTTACTTCACAATACAAACTCGCTCATACAAAAAGAGCCTAGGAATAAAACCTAGGAAAAGCAATCTAAGTACAATTGTTTATTTTTTCTAGGGGGTGACGGTAGAGGCTCGGGAGAGTGCTATCAACTCTGCCTTACTCCTTGGACGATCGGACGTCGCTTCGACTCTGGTGAAGAAATGCTCCTGTTGGGTGCTCTTTGCTCTATACTTCTCTCTGTCTCCGCCGCTCTCTGTCTCCAGCCGCTCTCTGTCTCCTGGCCTCTCTGTCTCCTGGCCTCTCTGTCTCCTGCCATTTGTAAGGGAATGGCACCTTGCTATTTATAGGGCTTTATGATAAGTAGGGTGTGCAGTAATTGCTCCTTGAAAAGTAGGCGATTAGGGATTTGGTTAAGATTTGTTTTGATCCTGTTTGTTGAAAATCAATCCGGGTTATTTATGTTGATTGTAACAAATCTGCATCATTTATTGGGAGTTGATCTGGACAGTTATGATGATTACAATAAATCTGCATTGGGCAGTTATGATGATTGCAATAAACCTGCATTGTTATGATTTGCTGGTAGCAATAAATCCGAGTGGATAAGTCTTGGTCAATCGCCTGCCACATGTCCCAACTGCCTGTTATGTCGATTTCCATAAATTTGAATTATTGGGATTTGATCAACTCCTGCCACGTGTCCCAACTGCTGCGAGCCGCATGAAGGACTGTCATAGTTGAGCCGCATGAGTGTGGCCTTTAACTGAACCACATAAGGGCGGCCTTACAACCGAGCCGCATGAGGATGGCCTCATGTCAGAGCCGCATAAGGGTTGTCCCCCATCTGAACCGCATGGAAGTCCTTTAATCTGAGCCGCATGGAGGTCCTTACAACTGAGCCGCATGGAGGTCCTTACAACTGAGCCGCATGGAAGTCTTTTAATTTGAGCCGCATAGAAGTCCTTTAATCTGAGCCGCATGGAAGTCCTTACAACTGAGCCGCATGGAGGTCCTTACAACTGAGCCGCATGGAAGTCCTTACAACTGAGCCGCATAAAGAGCTTTAGAAATGGGTGGATCGTGCCAGCTATAAAGATTTTATCTCGTCTTTCTAGGAGCACGCTATTATGACAGAGCCATCATTTTACCTTTATGTCAGAGCTATCAATCCTTCGTTGTCAAAGTTGCCGTCTTACTGTATCCGGGTAATTAATGAGCCAGCTGCTCAGAGTACTTATGGCCAGCTGTAAAGGCCTGTTTTGAGTCGCATGAGGCCACATGGCTTCCTCTTCATCTTTCTGAGCCGCATGAAGCTCTCGGGTCTTTTGAGCCGCATGAAGGCTCCTTCAGCTATGAGCCGCATGGGGTTGATTTTTGGGCCGCATAAGAATTTATTTATATATTTTCATGCTTCTACAAGACCCCCTTCAAAGTTTTCAATTTGCAAAATTGAAATACTTTGAATAAGAAGCATGGATATGTCCACATGAGCTCTTCCTGTCGCATAGACTTCTTTAGCCGTATGGGATGTTCTAGCCGCATGGATCGCTCTGGCCGTATGGACTGCTCTGGCCGCATGGACCGCTCTGGCCGCATGGACTGCTCTGGCCGCATGGACCGCTCTTGGCCGCATAGACTTCCTAGCCGCATGGACTGTTCTGGCTGCATAATGGTCCTGTGCCACGTGGGCGTCTCATTATTGCTCTTGATTTGTTTTGATTTGAAGCCATCTTTTGGGCAAGATCCCAAGAGTCGGCTTTAAATATACTTTGGATTTGCCTCGATGACCCAAGAGTCGGTTCTGTTTCCTAGGCGGCCCATAACCCAAAGCGCCTATCGGTTCACGTGTCCACTGTTCGCCTATAAATATGAGAAAGTTTTAGAGAGAGACGCTTTACTCTCTCCTCTTGTTCAAGCTTTTCTTGCCCTAGATGCCGTCTTCTTCTCCTTCGATCATTAATGGCTCTCAAGACTTCTAAGGCCTCCTCTAGTGCTGCGACGAAGGGTAAGGGAGCGGCTTCTTCATCGACTGCGGTGCCCCCAGTTCACCCTGATGTTCACCCCGTCATTGCTGGTAAGGTTGTTGGGAGAAAGCTACATGGACTCAAACCTTAACCATAACGGCTACGTCGCATGTTTTTGCACGAGCCTTTCTTCGTCTTCATGGAATTGTTCAAGTTCATTGTGATGATACTGTGCTGTATGTGCCGCATGAGAGTTGTCTTGTGGCCGCGTCAACACTTTGCAAATTGGGCCGTATGAAGACCCATCGAACAGTACCACATAAGCTTTCTCTCGAACTGTGTCGCATGAGACCCCACCAAATCAGAGCCGCATAAGCTCTGTTAATTTGGACCGCATAAGCACTCGCTAAATAGAGCCGCATGAGCTCATTTAAACTGGGCCGCATAAGCATCCGCTGAATCAGAGCCGCATAAGACCCCGTCAAATCAGAACCGCATAAGCCCTGTTAAACTGGACCGCATAAGCACCAGCTAGACAGAGCCGCATGAGCTCACTTGAACTGGGCCGCATAAGCACCCGCTTGACATAGCCGCATGAGGCCGCGCTAAATCAGAGCCGCATAAGCTCTTCTAAACCGTGTCGCATGAACACTTGCTAAACCGAGCCGCATACGCTCATTTGAACTGGGCCGCATGAGGCCTCGCCAAAATAGAGCCGCATAAGCCCAGAAACACTAAGTGATTTTCCTGGCCACCTTCTAAGTTATTTCCTTTATCTTTTTCAGTGAATCCGCCAGTCAATCTGCGGGAAAGCCCTTGGTGGGTTCAACCCAATCTGCTGTAGGTATGCGGTTCGACCACATAGTCCAGCATGTGGTGAACCAGCTTCCCCAAGACGAGCCTGTGGAGAGGCTGAATGCTATCAAGAACCAGTCCTTCTATTTTCTCTGTGCCATGATGAACTCGGGGCGATTGGAGGGAGAATTCCTGAAGCCTGAGTTCCTCTTCGGGGATGCCCTGACGGTGAAGAACTTCCAAGTTCTGGATATATTTGAGAGCTGGAGTTTTACCTCGGTCGGGATAACAATCCATATTCCGCAGATGGATCGTCACTTTCCATTGTCGTGGTTCAACATGTTGCCAACGAGCAGACAAATGGAGGAATCCTTGACTCCGAATCGGTCTGGGATGATTGTGGACAACATTTATTATAAAAATAACTTGAGGTCAGTACACGTGGGCAGGGTATCGGTCAGCTGCTATGTCATGGGGTTGCCCCGGGCAATTTCATGAATGTACAGGATCCCAATTTCACGTTCTCTCAGGCTGACACTTTTCTAAACCAACTTGCTCAGAAGGGGTCCTATCTCGTTGGCCGGTTGTCGCTACCGAGTTGGATACACCCCCTCCCTTCGTGGACCAACCTGTCTACATGGATCGTACGGAAATACGAGACTCTCCTGCGCGAGATTGGACTCTACCATGCCATTCGGGGCACCAGCTATGGCTTGCCCATAAACAAAAAAATGTTCATGGCTTTGCTGGAAATGTACAACTGCCGCACGTAGACTTTCTTTACACCCGTAGGAGAGATGGGACTTGCTCTGCATGAGATGCATGCAGTCTCCAAGCTGCCTTGGGAAGATGAAGTTTCTGAAGTGTATACACCGACGAACGAAGAGTTCGAGGATCTGGAGCAACGGTTCCCAGGCTTCGTAGCTGTCTACCCGGAACTACTGTGTCATCATAGTACATGCCACCAGATATCCATCAAGAAGGACGACAATTCGGAAGGGAACCTTCCCCATACTAAGTCCTGGCTCACCTATCTTTTTAAGATAGGTGCCTCAGGCCGGGTTTCTCCCCGCATTCCTCAAACCCACGAGGAAATACAGAGCGAAGTGTCGACGGCCAAGAGATCGAGGGCCACAGGCGACAGATTTGGGAGTCAAACTGATTCCTTTAGCTATTTTTACCAGGATACCCAGCCGATGTCTGAGAAGGCTCTCCTGGCGTGATTCCTGATGGTATGGCTGTGAAATTGCATGGTCTCAGGAGGGGCTGGTTCTATCGAGAGGATCAGCCGTAATTTTATCTTTCCTGCCGTGAAGCTGGTCTTCGGGGTCAGACTGGCTCTTCTCCCGGCCATGGTGTGCAGCATACATCATGGGCTTCGCGTTTTCTCGTCCAAGGTCATCGCCCGTGATAAGGCAAAGGACGTTGAACGCATTGAGCTGCCCTATCATTATTTGATGGGGTGGCTGTTGATGCATTGCCGGTCTTTGATGAGGCCGGGCCCCGAAGATGGCGCAACTGCTGACGATGCCTTCGTCTTCTAGTATCGCCGTATGTCTTGGGAGTGCGATACCATACGTGCCTGTCGGACGACACTGGCGAGAGTGGACAGCTACATCTTTTTTGTATTAGTTCCTCGGTTTGCTGCTACAGAAGTCAACGACGTACATCTTGATGGTATTGGGCCTCCCCACTTCTTGGACGGCAAGATGCTCCTTTGGTTGTACAATATTCGTCCTTCCCACTTGGTATACCGCAACCTCAATACTGTCTATTTGGAGCCTTACTTGCCCAGTAGGTTTTTTCGACAGTTTGGGTATAGCCAGCTATTCTTGGATAGTCCCAGCTCTTGCCTGGGTTTCGAAGAGAGCGTCCTTAACGATATCAGAGCCTGGCAATATTATAACACAGTTCACACCCGTACTAGCTTCTCAGTTCCTGATGCTGGGGTGTCAGGGGAGATCTTGTATCTGGCAGCTCTATACCATGTCATGGCGAGCAAGCCTCCTGTTAATTTCGACCCGGGTACCAGCTTTATCATTGGTACTGGCTTGGCGGAGAAGCCCCAGGGGTCCAAGAAGAGGAAGAAGAAGAAGAACACGGTCGCTGCATCAGACTCGGAGTCTGCCAACACGGACGAAAAGGATGACAAGCATGAGCATGATCCCGACAACTCTCTCCCTCCTGCAGATGAGGTGGTGGCGGATCGGTCGCCCGTTGTGCCGACCTCTTCCCGAAAGCGAAGCAGGCCTGAGTCTGCTGGTGGCGGCAGAACCTACTCCGTGAAATGGGCTGCGGTTAAGCCTCGCCGGCTGCTTATTAAGGAGAGAGACGAGGATATGGGCGCCATTTCGGAGGTGAATTGAATTACAACCATCTCCTTCTTTAGCTCTTCTTTTTCCTGAACTATGATCTAATCATTTTTTTCTCTGTAGGCGTCAGAAGAGTCGGACTCTCGAGAGCCGTCCGCTGTTTCTGAAGTCAACCCGGCCCTGACCACTTTGATTAGTGACATGTGTGTCGAGATTATTTCTGTCGGGGTTCTCTCGGCGGCGGCTGAAGGATCTTATGTTGATGATGTCTCGACCCAGGGTGATGTGGGCTCCACTGAACCCGTCCCCGAGACTGTTGAACTTCGGCAGGGTGACGCTGATCCAGCTGTATCTCCTTCAGGGGCAGCAGGGGCAGATGAACCAGTTGCTTTTGGGTCGGATGTTGCTGGTGAAGAGGCTACGGTGGCTGAGAGCGAACCTCAGTCCCAGCAACTCTCCCCTGGTAAGCTAAGTCAAATTTTGACCAACGAGGAGATTCATTCGCTCTATCATCATATCCTTCGGGTTAAGTTGATTGATGGTTGCTCCGGACATACAGGTCCTGCTCATTCACTGCCAACGACGGACATTATCGAAGGAAAGCTGGCTAGAGAGAATCTGGTGGAAGAGAGTGTGTCTCCTCTAACTTATATTGAGGGTCCTTCCGCTGAATCGAGTTCCGAAGAGCAGGCGGCGAAACGGTCGGGGCGAGGAGAAATGGTCCCCGCCATCTTCGCTGTTTATGTGGCTCTGGGGATTGACCTTTCTGCCCTGCCGAGTCTCCAGACCCTTCAGGCTGCGGAGGAGGAATTGGTCGCTATTTAAGCGTCCTTTCGCTCGGAACTTGTTTTCCTTGTGGCGGGGGCAGCAAGTTCCGGTGCATCTTCTTCGTCCCTGCCAGCTACCCTTCCTTTGACGCCGTCTTCTACGAAAGTTCTGGATGAAGCGTCAAAGGATGTGGTTGATAGTTTCTACCGCCACCTGAGGCGAGGAATTGAGGCTGCGGTGGAGAGGGGGACCTCTTTTGTCTTGGCCCGTCAATGCGCCCGGGGCCAGATTAAAATTCTTAGAACCCTCCCAGGCGGTGCAGGGATAGTTGAGCTCCTGGAACACAAATTGCTGGAGGCTGATCTGCTTGTGGCCCAATTTCAAGTGCTGCGACAAGTTGATCTGTCTGCAGCAGTAGACCAAGAGCGTGCCTTCCTCATAACTGCCATGGAGAAGGTAAGGTTTGCTCAGGATACGGCTAAGCCGATTATAATGGGGGACCTCCACCGCCTGTCTCTGCAGTATGATCAGTTGAGCCGCAGGGGAGAGGACTGCATGGCTCGGGAAGCGGCCGCCTCCCGTGGGATAATTGATACGAGAGAGCAGATCCTTAAACTTCATAGGAAACTGAATTTCTTGGAATCTGAGTTCGAGGCCGCCCGCACGGATAAGGAGCTGGTTGTTCAGGAAGTCGACAAGGTCACTCGAGCTTCTGCTGGCTTGGAGCGTGCTTTGGAAAGGCTTGAAGAGGGCTGGCGGGCTCACTCGCATCTGGAGGATGCGGAGCGACTGACTCAGGAGGCCGAGCGCCGGGCCAAGCAGTGGTTTGCGCGGTCGACTGCCTTGCTGAGGGACCGTCTCCGAGAATTATGTATCACCGAACCATAGTCGGCCTTTTCCGTATTTATATTCTTTTCTTTTTTGAGATAGACGTGGTCCCAGAACATGTAGTACCTTTGACTTTCAAATAAAAGAGTATGTTTTATTTTACCCTTTATTTGTATTATTTGTTGCGTTTGAGGTGTTATGGCATTTGCCCCATTGGAGGACTATTCGTGGACCTGTTACCCTTGGCATACCTTGATTTTAGATACGGATAACAAGTTGGATAGGGATACTTAGAACGATTCCACAGTAAGGTGGCCATGGAAGTTCCTGGTATCGGGAGAAAGAATGCCATGGAGCAGCTGGGCTCCCGAGGCATGGTGAGAAAGGAGGCGCATGTACTAGAAAACTTAGTATAACATTTGTGGTCAACAGAGGACATTTGTGGGGCTATTATCCTTGGCGTACTCCGGTCTTGTGTACGGATAATAAGTCGAAAGAAAACCAACATACTTACTCAGAGGTAATGAGGACGTGGTAAATATGAGGGTTTCTTCAATGGAGCCTTCCTACTCAGAGGTAATGAGGATGTGACAGGAGTGGACTCCATGAAGGGTACATAGAACAACTCAGAAGTAATGTGGACGTAGAAGTTCTATGTGAGGGGCGGTTTGTTTTTGATGGAAATGAAACAACTCAGAGGTGACATCGACGCAATTGTTTCGGGAAATTTGTGGATCTGTTATCCTTTTTATGTACTGAAAGTGCGGGTAATAGATCATGAGGAAGATGCTCTTTTAGGAAGGAAGTTCAGAGGTATGATCATACATGACTTACTACCCAAAAGATGCGATATAGATTCATCTGGAGTGACCAGAGTGTAAGTTTAGCGGTACCTGCGGGTACATAACTCAACAATCTGGAAGATTTGGAGTCAGAGTGCAAGTTTAGCGGTACCAGAGGGTACATAACTCAACAATCTAGGAGACATGGAGTCAGAGTGTAAGTTCAGCGGTACCAGAGGGTACATAACTCAACAATCTGGAAGATTTGGAGGATATCGTTTTAGACATAATATTTCTTCAGGAACTTGCCGTTGATGGGCAATATGAGCAAGTCTCCATTTTGTTTTGTGAGGTGGTAAGCACCATTGGAGAATACAGCCTCGATGACAAATGGGCCTTCCCACTTTGGCTGGAATTTGCCGGCGGTTTTGTGAGTCATAACCATCGGCCTCCGAACTGCCAGAACGAGATCGCCCACTTAGAATGTTCTGATTTTAACCTTCTTGTTAAAAGCTCCCGAGGTACGTGCTTGGTACAGCTCGATTCGTTGTTGAGCTAACCGGCGCTTCTCATCTAGGGCCTCCAACTCTTGTAGTCGACGACGGTAATTATCATCCGTCGTCAATCGATAGGTGAGGACGACACGGAGCAAGAGGATTTGAGTCTCCAGTGGGAGAACTGCTTCACTCCCATACACCAGAGAGAATAGTGTGTTCCCGGATGCCGTCCGGACTGTAGTATGGTACGCCCATAAGCATTCGCCAAGCTTCTCATTCCAGTCGCGTTTGTTGGAAGACACGAACTTCTTGAGTAGATTGATTATAGTTTTATTGAATGCTTCCGCCAAACCATTTGCCGTCGGGTTGTACGGTGTTGAGGCAACATTCTGGATCCGATGTTTATCGTAGAATCGATAGAAGGCGTGGCTTGCGAACTGCGGACCATTGTCGTGGATGATCCTTCGAGGCAGTCCGAAGCGATAGATGACGTGACGCTTGAAGAAGCTGATCATGTTTGATGTCTTTACTTTTGTAAGTGTGCCATGACCCGTACCCTAGAGTAAGGGCACGAGAAGTGGGTACGTCCAGCCTACACCACAGTGTCGGCGGTAGAACGATGTCCTAGGTCAATCATCTAACAATATAAGGTACCTGTACAGTATATATACTCCGAATGGAGGTGACATAGAAAATACAGTCTCAATCACATCTAAGGTAGGATACGATAAAAGATAGATAGATAAAACTGAAATCTACAAGAGATACAGTAGATGGAAGTCCAAGTGTCTAGGATATCACAAATCCAGAAACATCTCAAATACAGTAATCCATAGAGTAAATACAACTCAAGACAACTGAAACTAAAATAAGAAAACTCTAGCTATCTACTCCAACCTCTACTGTGTCTTTTCTAGGCTAGCAGGTAACCTCCAAGCTATATGTAAAATTTATCAACAGGTCCAGTCAGGACGGGAGCGAGCACAATACATCTTACGTAGTTCATAATATGACAGGAATAAAATACAGGCAATGGAGTAAAATATATGAAACGCTGAAGAGTATATATGAGTAAAAAGAAGACTGTAATAAAATATCTACTATAAGTAAAGAGCTACAGTGAACTAGTGATTTAGAGTACAAGGTAGACATGTGAACGGCTTGATAATAAACATGAGAGGTCGTACATGGCTACACTACTTTGGAAATTATTCACATGACTATTTATACTCCCCCGTACCCCAATCAATACACAAAGATCCGTTCAAGTTATGTTATTCTACATGATATTCACATGGGAGCCCATAAATGGGTGCACATGAATATAAATATGGGGGCTCCGTGATCATGAGAGTACATGAATTACGAGAGTGCACATGTAAGGTGAAAGTACAAGAGTACATGATGAAAGTGAAACGTACATGACATGATGTATCTGATGCTCCCGAGGGGGATAAAATCGCATGAAAAGATCCATATAATACTAATCCGTGTTTCTATCGTGTCAGCATCAAGTAAAATAATCTAGAGCAAGAAAATACTCCCAGCAAGTATGAAACGGTCAGAGAATGTACTCGCCTGATATCCTGAACAGCTGATATGAAAAGATGGCCAACTGGAGTCACAAAGTCCTAGTTATAGCAACAGAGGTTATAAAGAGTTCAATTTATATGGTAATTGAAATTATAATGCAATCTACATGAGTCTAAGTCAATCTAGGTCAAAGTCAACTCTTGGTCAACTCTGGTCAACTAGCTAGGGTTGGGTCAACGATGGTCAACTAGTCTAGGTTAGTAAATTCTAGGTCTAAACAAACTAAGTATATGCAAATCAAGTATCCAAGATAGCTAGTAACTCATAGCCTTAGTCACTTGCTAAACCAAGCACAAAACTAAACCATAAGCTAACAAAGCACACAAACTTAGTCATATAATGTATATATATTATTCACATTCACATATTCATATACATAGATATATATATATAGGAAAGCTATATATAAGGCACATACATATATATATATATATATATATATATATATATATATATATATATATATATATATATATATAGAAAGAGAAATAAAAGAGTAAGTGAGTATATGTGTGTTTGGCATGTGTGTGAAAGGATATGTGTTAATGTTCTCAGATTTAGTGATAGGTAGGTGTATGTGATATGGGATGCATGGTGTCAAAGGGCGTATGAATGCATGTGTGTAAAAGGTTATAGGTTAACTCAGTTTATAGAAATGCATACATACATATTTACATTGCATACATACATATCATGTATACATACATACATTGCATACATGCCTACATACTTATCATATATGCATACTTGCATTCATTCATGCACCTATACATACATACATAGATGCATACATACTTATTTGAATACATTATATACTAGCATTCATTATATTCATATATGCATACTCTACATTATATTACATTCATTCCTGCATACATGCATACATATAATATATGCATACAAACTCATATATTTAACTCAAAATATATGTGAATACATACATTACATTACCTTAACATATATATATATCATTCATTCATATCCCATATACATGCATACTTCAGTTCATGCATTATATCCATTCACATATCATTAAGTTGCATGCATATACTTATTTTTATTACATACATATCATTCATGCATATTACATACTTAGATGCATCTATACATTATATACATTGAATACAACATGTAAAAATAGAAGAGGAAAAAAGGAAAAAAAAACTGAAATGGAAAGGGAAGGAAAAGAAAAATGTAAGAAAAAGGAAAAAACGGTGGACATATACATGCTTGCATCATATACTCTTCATTTCCATACATGTTATCATTATATATTGTATTACGTTATTTATACATTATGCATTCATATCTATCATTATATATATATGTCACGACCCGATCCCAAATAATTGGGTCGAACCGGATCATGCCCAGCCTGCACCGTTGTTGAGACGGCGGCAGTAAGCTGTTCCATTAGCAGGTAACCACAACAACATCTATATTTGTCACAACTCAATCTTCGGGATTTCAAAACTTTATTAAACATTGAAATAAATACAACTGGAATTAAAAGAACTAAATTTCAAATGAAACAACAAAACTGTAAAAGAAAATCTATCTAAGCATTCGGCACATCGGCCTCAGGTCCTGCGTCCTCCAATGGGGACTCTGGCAGCACCACGGGGTACAAAACAGGGTCATATTAGCTGTTGTATAGTATAACAGCTCAGCATCCTCAATGTTCCCTAAAATGTTATCTCCAGTCAGGAGGGAGCAAAGTACAATTCATGCTAATTTGATAATTAAAATAATAATAGAATCATACACTTTTAAACAATTTGAAGAAAACAGTTTTCTAGCAGTAAAACAGTGTGATTTGAATAGGCAATGAATATGACCGGCTTGGGTTGTACAGTTGTATCCTATTGATACGATTCGGCTTATCCCCGTGTGTAAGAGGGGTAAGCTAATACTGGCCTAAGTTATTGTTTTGGATGTGGTCATAATCATTACACTACTCCCCCAGTCCCTAAATAGTAGTTACAGTCAGTGCTCTCAGAGAGAGTTCCGTGTTGCATCGTGGTTTAAACTTGCATTAAAATGATTACTAAATAATTGTAAACTAACACAAAATGTACTTGCCTCAGAATGGACTGGACTGGAAAGATGAAGATTTCGGGATGGGAATTAGGATCGTCCTCGAATTGCTGCATTCGAGAAATTGACTCAGAATCCAGGGTTACCAATCTAACTATGCTAGTTGAAATCTCTAATTGTGTCCTAATCAATTTTAATTCTTTATTAACAAAACACGAACAAAAACACGATTATTGGTGCGTTGAATTAATAACGAGGGAAAGATCGTTTAAACTTTGTATTTTGGAAAAAACTCGTCGATACCAAATTAATTTGATTAAAACTTTGTATTTTCGTATTTATACATATAAAACTAAATTTTTTATTTTAATGAGAAATACATGATCGTTGTTTTAATATTAAAACTTGTAAATTTTATATGATAAAACTTTATTAATTTTTATATGAAAATAATTATATATTTCGATTTACGCGTACGCTACAAAAACTCGCAAAATCAGCAAACAACAGAAAATCCTACGCTACCAACTTACAAGTCACAGAGCCAACAACCAGCTGGGCTTATGCCCATTATAATTTATTTACATAAATTGAAATAAGACAAAATGGTCGTTAGTTCTAAAACTTCCTATAATTAATTATGAAATAAAATAAATAATAAAAATAAATTAAATAATAACGAGTCTCAGATATGGTCCAATCGTCAACTAGGCTAATGCCTCAACGTCCGGACGAGGCCGGTTTCGTTTGCACTTAGCTGGGGCCCATTGACCGATACGGTCGTCGACGCCTAAAAATCCAAAATATTAATTATTTTCAGAAAACCCATTTTAAAAATCATTTTAAAATTAAATTAAATTTACGAAAAAATCCGGCAACATTTCTTCTATTTTTGGTCAACCCAAAAACTGGGAAATATGCTAATATTTTCCTGCAAATCCTAAACCATGGAATCCTAAAATATATATATCAAAATAACCACAACCATTTTCCAAAAAATTAATTCGGAACGACCCGAAACGAATCCGGGAAATATCCGAAAACCCAAAATATCTAGAAATTCATTTTCCGAAAAGTTTCGGAAAAGCAAAACTACCAACAGAACCTTTTTCGAAAGTTCCGAAACTACGACGTTGCTAAAAACCGAATTCCCGGGAGGGAATCGGGGACCAATCTCATCACAGACAAATGAAAATGGAACGGGACAGGGGGTTATACCTTGGGTTGCTCGGCTAGAGCTCTCAGATGCAAAATTATAGAAAAGAAGTTCGCGCCGCAACGTAACAAGTCTCGGGACAACGCCCGAAATAGGAATAGCTTCTGATCGGGAATGGAAACCCACAAAAATCCGAGAAAATTGGCTCTGGACAGAGAAAGCCCGAGGAAAAATAGTTCTGGAACAGAGAGAGCACGGGAAGCTCGCGGGAAAATCATGTCGGAGCTAGGGCACAGCCGCGGCGCCGGGAAGGCACGCGGTTCAGCGCCGCTGGGAGCGGCCGGGGGTCGCGGGGTTGCGCTGGGCCGGCGGCGGTGGTTCTGGCCGGCGAAGGGGGTTGGGGTGCTGGCTGGAGGAGGCCGGACGGGGGCGAGGCCGGTTGGCTGGCGGTCGGGAGGTCGCGGGCGGCCGGGTCGAGGTCCGACGGACGCGGCGTTGGGCGCGGGGCCGCACTGGAAAACGCACCGGGGCGGGCGCCGGTGATGGGGTGGCCGGGGTCGGAGCTCGCACGGGGAGGGGTCTCAGGGAGTTGAGGGGTTTGTTGCTCTTTTGTGAGAGAGAGAGTGTGAGGAGGGGATTTAAGAAGGAGAGGAGTTAGAGTGGTTGTGGTGGTGCTTTTCCTGAGGGAGAGGAAGTAAGTTGCTCATGAGGGTGGTGGTAGTGGGTTTGTGAGGAGTTATAAGGAGAAGTGTGAAGAAAAAGTAGGAGTGGGGAGAATGGGATTAAGTGCTGAGAGTGAACGTAGGAGAGAAAAGTAAGGGGAAGTGTGGAAGAGTTGGTCCAACGTGGACCAGCTCAAATATATATATATATATATATCTTTTTTTGAAAGAAATCAGGATTCAAAAGAGAGGATTGGGTCCGGGTCTTGGTTCGGGAATCGGGTCCGGGCTCGGGTCTGGGTCAGTACCCAAAAATCTATGTTTATTATTTTTTTTTGAAATTGATTTTAAAACCCAAAATGATACTAATAATTATAATAATATTATGCTATTAATAATAAATTCATAAAGCCAAAACTGGGTTTCACAATCTTCCCTCCTTAGAAAATTTTGTCCTCGAAATTAAAGGCAGGGTTAGGGGGTTGGATAAACTCAAATCAAACAGGTACGGGTACTACGTCCGTAACTCAGGTCCAACAATAAGAATTTCCAAGGCAGTCGTGGATGAGACGGTTTAGGGACAAGTTTCATTTATGATATCATCCATGCAGAAAAATATAAAAGCGAACCAAAGTACACGAGGTTGATCAGACCATCATGCACCGGTCCTGATTAGACAATATATTAGTGGGTGCACCCAATAAAATACTGTCATGATCAAGCTTGATAAAGAGATAGCTTGCAAAACTAGGCTGACTTAGCAGCATCAGTCAAGTTTAGAACGAAAAGATAAGAAGTAGGAGTTTATGTGATGGCTCAAATTCTGATCTTCTTCTCACATCTGACTACGCTTGCAACTGGTTTCTCTGGCACTGAAAGGTTGAGTCCAATCTTCAGCTCTGAATTATCCAATGTGTGACGCGGATCACGAAATATAGCGTCTGAGCTGTGATACATAGAAGACGTTGTACACTCTCAAGATTAGCTGGTAGAGCTAACCGGTACGCTACTTCCAACTCGTCTTAAAACTTCAAATGGCCTGATGTACCTGGCCTCAATTTTTTCCAACTCCGTCAAAACTGATTGTTCCTCTGGTAGGAGAAAACTTCACAGAAATACTATCTCCTTCTTCAAACTTCACTGGTCGACTACTACTATCAATCCAATGCTTCTGTCTGTCTTGGGCAATCCTGAGCTTGCATTCACCTTCTCTACTGCGTCAGTCACCATCTCTGGACCCAGCAGTACTTTTTCTCCTACGTCGTCCCATACAAGTGGTGTATGGCAACGACGTCCATAGAGAGCTTCAAATAGGGTCATACCAATGCTGGCTTGGTAATTGTTGTTGTAAGAGAACTCTACCAAGTACAAGTGATCTTTCCAAGACCCTCCAAATTCCAAGACACAGGATCTCAGCATGTCTTCTAGCGTCTGGATTTGTTCTCTCTGATTGCCCGTCAGTCTGGAGATGGTAGGAGGTGCTGAACTTCAGTTGTGTTCCCAAACAGTCATACAAACTCTTCCAAAAGTGAGAGGTAAATCTAGTATTTCTGTCAGACACAATACTTACCGGAACTCCATGAATCCGGTAGATATGCCGTATGCCGCATGTACAGTGCTGCCAACTTCTCGGTGGATAGACCAACCTTGAAGGGGATAAAGTGAGCTGACTTCGTCAGTCGGTCCACAATAACCCAAATGGCATCCTTCTCTCCTTGGGATCGAGGCAGTCCCGATACGAAATCTATTGTTATGTGCTCCCATTTCTATTCCGGGATGTCAAGCGGCTGCAATAGTCCTGCTAGTCTCTGTCTGCTAGCTTTTACTTGTTGACAAATTAAACATCTAGCAACATACCTGGCCACGTCTTTCTTCATTCTAATCCACCAAACAATAGTACGCATATTCCGATACATTTTGTTGGCTCCAGGATGTATGGAATACTGTGACTGGTGCGTTTCTTGCATCAGCACGTTTCTCAGTTCGCCAGTTGGTACACAAAGCCTCGTACCATTCTTCAGCGCTCCGTCACTGGCGATTGAGAATCCTTCAAGTGTTCCTGCCAGTACTTGATCTCTAAGTTTGCAAAGTGTCTCGTCTTGAAACTGCGTCTCCTTGATTTTGTCTATCAGACTCGAGCTCACTTGCAAGTTCATCAACAATGAATCAGCATCCAGCTCCTTCCTTCCAGGCAGTATAATCTCCAGTCCAAGCTTCCCGATGTCCTTTAGCAGGTGCCGCTCCCTGGACAAAATATCGCCATAGGGTATCGACTAAGTGCATCTGTGACCACATTAGCCTTACCCGGGTGGTACTGTAGATCGATGCCAAAATCCTTCATCAGCTCCAGCCATCTTCTTTGCCTCATGTTCAGCTCCTTCGGAGTGGAAACATACTTCAGACTTTTGTGGTCTGTATATATTTCTACTCTCTCTCCATATAGATAATGCTTCCATAGCTTCAAAGCAAAGATGACTGCCGCAAGCTCCAAATCATGTATGGGATAGTTCTTCTCATGAGTCCGTAATTGCCTAGATGCATAAGCAATCACTTTTCCATGTTGTTAAAGAACGCAACCCAGTCCTTTACCTGAGGCATCACTGTAGATTGAGAAACCACCAGTTCCTACGGGTAGTGTAAGGATTGGTGCAGTGGTAAGTCTCTTCTTCCGCTCCTCGAATGATGCCTGGCAATCTTTCGTCCAGATAAACTCTTTATTCTTCCGAGTGAGCTTCGTCATCGGCTCAGCAATTCTGGCAAAACCCTTCACGAACTTCTGGTAGTAGCCAGCCAAGCCCATGAAACTCCTGATTCAGCAACTGAGCTTGGGGTAGACCACTTCTCAACATCGGCTATCTTCTTCGGATCCACCGAAATTCCTTCTCCTGTGACAACATGGCCCAAAAAATCCACCTTGTCTAGAAAGAATTCACACTTGGAAAGCTTATCATACAGCTTCTCCTTCCTCAAAGTTTCCAGAACTTTTCTGAGGTGCTCTTCGTGCTCCTCTTCCGTCTTTGAATAGATCAGAATGTCATCGATAAAGACAACGACAATTGATCTAGGTATTCATGGAAACCTTGTTCGTAAGGTTCATGAACACCACAGGAGCATTCGTCAGTCCAAACGGCATGACCAAGAATTCAAACTGTCCATACTTGGTGTTAAATGCCGTCTTGGGAATATTCTCCTTCCTGACCTTGATTTGGTGGTAGCCTGATCCGAGATCTATCTTTGAAAATACCTTGGCTCCACTCAGTTGATCAAACAGGTCGTCGATCCAGGGCAGAGGGTACTTGTTCTTGATGGTGATATTGTTCAGCGCCCGGTAGTCGATGCACATCCGTACTGTTTCGTCCTTCTTGGGCACAAATAAGACAGGTGTTCCCCAGGGTGAAGCTCCGTCTCGAACGAATCCCAGAGCCTTCAGTTCATTGATCTGGTCCTTCATCTCCTTGGCCTCCTTCGGGTTGACTCTGTAGCATCCCGTAGAAATAGGGAAGAGCCGGGGACTAGGTCAATAGTGAACTCTATGTCTAGATCTGGGGTAATCCGGGAAAACTATCAGGGAAAACATCTACCATAAGGTGTAACTAAGAAGTTTTATTCATGTGGAGAATTACAACAAAAACTCTTATGATTAATCTAAGGATATCCTGTTACAACTTCTCATAAAAAATAAAAAATGCTATTCAGCAGTCCTAGGTACTAATCTTCATGGTTCTAGCTCTTGCATGAGCAGTCTCCAACTGCTTCATCTTCTATGAACCTCGAGTCTGCATCATGCCTTATTGTAGGAGGCAAGGTCTGATGAATAGGAAGAGAGTCCCTAGGTTGCGGCGTAGCAGGTGTTGCTGGGATAGGTGCTCTGGTATAATGGGGAGATAAGAGGCAGTTCTTTACCCGATGTTCAGCGGATCCATATGCCAAATATTGTCCCAATCTCTTGCGGCAACTAACGGCCTGATGACCAGGCCTTTTGCAGTAGTCACAAGCCAATAGCCTCTTACGACAAGACTGCCGGAAAGTAGAGTACTTGATGGGACCCAAATATCTTCTAGATTCATGGGTATACCTCCTAGGGTGAGGTTCCGCTCCAACTTGGTTGGAGATAGCTAAGGCTACAATATTGACGTTCTTTATGACTTCTCTCGTGATATCCATCTGTTCCTGCTGGGCTTCTGCTTGAGCCTTCTGGAACTCCAAGATTTCTTGAAGTAGGGCAACCATTTGGGAGGTGTTCGCTGGTACTGGTGGAGCATCAGGAATGGGTACTTCACCAAGAAAATGCAGCTCAGTTTGAGAAGAGGTAGGATCCGCCGGTGTAGTAAAAACTTCACTGGATGCATTATGGGGACGGTCAATCAGCTGTGAGGGAATAAACCCTGGACTTGGTTGAGGAGATGGGGTATAATCCGGAGATGACACCTCATCGCCAGCAGGATTGGTCTTGTCAATGGCCATTCTCTGGAAGGTTTAGGATTCAAACATAAGCAAGGTATCCTATCAGTCTATAATCAAACAAAAATATTTATTTATATATAATTTGGACCTATGTTGTGATAAATCAATATTCTAGTGTTCTAATTGTTTTCAGGTATGTTTTCCTAAGTTATTGTATGGACCTGCATGGGCCACCACTAAAAATATGTCACGACCCGATCCCAAATAATTGGGTCGAACCGGATCATGCCCAGCCTGCACCGTTGTTGAGACGGCGGCAGTAACCTGTTCCATTAGCAGGTAACCACAACAACATCTATATTTGTCACAACTCAATCTTCGAAAATTCAAAACTTTATTAAATATTGAAATAAATACAACTGGAATTAAAAGAACTGAATTTCAAATGAAACAACAAAACTGGAAAAAAAATCTGTCTAAGCATTCGGCACATCGGCCTCAGGTCCTGCGTCCTCCAATGGGGACTCTGGCAGCACCACGGGGTACAGAACCGGGTCATATTAGCTGTTGTATAGTATAACAGCTCAGCATCCTCAATGTTCCCTAAAATGTTATCTCCAGTCAGGAGGGAGCAAAGTACAATTCATGCTAATTTGACAATTAAAATAATAATAGAATCATGCACTTTTAATCAATTTGAAGAAAACAGTTTTCTAGCAGTAAAACAGTGTGATTTGAATAGGCAATGAATATGACCGGCTTGGGTTGTACAGTTGTATCCTATTGATACGATTCGGCTTATCCCCGTGTGTAAGAGGGGTAAGCTAATACTGGCCTAAGTTATTGTTTTGGATGTGATCATAATTATTACACTACTCCCCCAGTCCCCAAACAGTAGTTACAGTCAGTGCTCTCAGAGAGAGTTCCTGTTGCATCGTGGTTTAAACTTGCATTAAAACGATTACTAAATAATTGTAAACTAACACAAAATGTACTTGCCTCAGAATGGACTGGACTGGAAAGACGAAAACTTCGGGATGGGAATTAGGATCGTCCTCGAATTCCTACATTCGAGAAATTGACTCAGAATCCAGGGTTACCAATCTAACTACGCTAGTTGAAATCTCTAATTGTGTCCTAATCAATTTTAATTCTTTATTAACAAAACACGAACAAAAATACGATTATTGGTGCGTTGAATTAATAACGAGGGAAAGATCGTTTAAACTTTGTATTTTGGGAAAAACTCGTCGATACCAAATTAATTTGATTAAAACTTTATATTTTCGTATTTATACATATAAAACTAAATTTCTTATTTTAATGAGAAATACATGATCGTTGTTTTAATATTAAAACTTATAAATTTTATATGATAAAACTTTATTAATTTTTATATAAAAATAATTATATATTTCGATTTACGCGTACGCTACAAAAAATCGCAAAACCAGCAAACAACAGAAAATCTACGCTACCAACTTACAAGTCACAGAGCCAACAACCAGCTGGGCTTATGCCCATTACAATTTATTTACATAAATTAAAATAAGACAAAATGGTCGTTAGTTCTAAAACTTCCTATAATTAATTATGAAATAAAATAAATAATAAAAATAAATTAAATAATGACGAGTCTCAGATATGGTCCAATCGTCAACTAGGCTAATGCCTCAACGTCCGGGCGAGGCCGGTTTCGTTTGCACTTAGCTGGGGCCCATTGACCGATACGGTCGTCGCCCAAAAATACAAAATATTAATTATTTTTCGAAAACCCATTTTAAAAATCATTTTAAAATTAAATTAAATTTACGGAAAAATTTGGCAGCATTTTCTCTATTTTTGGTCAACCCAAAAACTGGAAAATATGCCAATATTTTCCAGCAAATCCCAAACCAGGAAATCCCAAAATATATATATATCAAAATAACCACAACCATTTTCCAAAAATTAATTCGGAACGACCCCCGCACCCTCCCGTGGCACCCAACGCCCTCCGGGACGCACCGTCTAGGCGATTTCAGCATTTTTCTCGGAGTTCCGTCGACGCGCGCGCGGAGGAATTCCAGAATTTGCGTCTCGGGGTAGCAACTTTGCGCACATTTTTCGGGAAATCCGACCGTTGGATCGGCGATTTCTTCGCTCCGTCTCAATCTCGGTATATGCCCCTTCATCCCTCTCAAATTTCACCCGTTAATTTTATCGTTTGATACATCAAAACCGGCCACCAAGTTGACGTTTTAATTTGAACTATTTTTGGACAGTTTCGTAATGCCAACTTCGCGGGTTCGTATCTTCGTCGTTGCAGCTCCGTTTTGTGCACTACCAGTTTCGGTGCACAGCTGGTATAACCCTCTTCCTACCTCCTTTAGATTTTATTTCAGTTTGAGCTTGTTAGGTCGGTCGAATTCGACGCCAAAGTTGGCCGTTCGAATTCTTAGTGTTGCACTTGTAAAATTCTATTTTTGAATCCCGGACTCCAGATTCAATTTCTGACACCACCAGTAGACTCGTGGCATCGTTCTGGCATATTTTCATATAAAATTTGCTTGATTTAGAGAACATGGGCCCTGGCACGTATTTCGGTGCAAAGCGGGTCCCACTTTCTGGGTCAACGTGTCGTTTTGAGTTCGGCTCATCGGAATCCAATTCCGGATATACCGTTAAGTTCGTATCGTCATTCTGGACTCGTTGACATATAATTTGTTGAGTTTTGAGGACATTGGCTCCGATACGCTTTTCCGTGCAAATCGAAATTTCAATGTACTGGTCAACGGACCAATTTGAGATCGGGTCAACGGAATCCAATTCTGGATATACCGTTGGGTTCATATCGTCGTTCTGGATTCGTGGACATATAATTTGTTAGGTTTTGTGCACTTTTATTTTGGCACATTTTTCTGTGCAAAGTGTGTCCAACGGCGGATATCATTTTGGCCCGAAATTACCGTTTTGCCCCTGTGTCCAAATTGGACTTTTGGACAGGCTATCCTAGCTGATTTGACTATTCTGGACACGTTGGTGATGTTAGTTTCATCATCCGACAACATCTGTAGATTTCTTCCCTTTTTGTGTCATCATATTATTATAATCTTTCTCCTTTTGTGGTATTTTGAGATCCATCGATTCCAGTGATTTCACAACCACTGAAATTGAATGTGTTAACCTTGTAGATGTTTATAGAGACTAGCTTTGACCCAGTTTGACCATGGTTGACTACTTTGACTGACCGTCGAAGTAGAGTCAACATTTGACCTAGGTTAGACTAGTTTTGACCTTGGTTGACCATAGTTGACTATTTTGACCAAAAGTCAACCGGAAGTCAATCGTAGCATAAAAATAATTGGAACTGGACCGAAGTTGACCTGTTGACCCAAAGTCAACTGTTAGTCAACGTTAGTCAAGTTTGACCTAGAGTTGACCAGAGTTGACCAGTTGACCAAAAGTCAACTGTAAGTCGACCATTGACTTAGATTGACCTAGTTTGATTGCTTTGACTTGTCTTGACCTAGTTTGACTTAGTATGACCTGATTTTACTTCCAAACCCTTATATTGATACAGTATTTCCACCTATAGGTCCTCGAGGCACTGTTCTTGGACCAATTGACATATTCTACCAGATCTCAGGCGAGTACATTCTCTGATAATATTTCTGTTTTATGATATCGTTTATGTTTCTTGTATTTAGTGTAGATACCCTTGTTCTCTTGACACATTGTTCACACAGATTGGTATTTCTCTGGATCCCGTCATGAGATGTTATTCCTCGCTTTCCTTGGTATATCTTGTGCAAGTCTTCCTTGTTCCTTGTGCATTGTATAGACACGATTCCTACGAAGGCTGGCTACCCTCTCGGAGAATCGCGTATCATGATGTGTCATGGTTGGATCCACTATACTAGTCGGGGACGGGGAGTATTAGTGTAGATATGTGGTCATTATCCACCTTGTTGTTCTTGTAGATCTTGTGAGTGTTAATCATACACCCTACGTATGATTAACCAGACCAATAGACCTTGTGCAGACCCAAGCCGGCCACATGTTGTAGCTAGTACTCACACACTTAGATAGATGATTCTTGATTCTTGTATATGCCATGATCAGTTTTACTTGCCTTGTTCTAGCTCTAGATTTACAGTTTACCTTGCCACGATACTCACATGTACATTTCATGATTTCTTGTATGTTCTCTCTATTTACTGCTACATTTTCAATATCGTCTAATTAGAACTGTTATTTGAGATTTATGCTCGTTCCATCCTGACTGGATATGTTGACAAAATTTTAGGAGTAGTTGTGCCCTCAGTTTTGGACTTCATGATGTTGCTAGCTGAGGTGGATCTCACTATTCTTCTATGTGAGTTGCCTGGTAGTTGTCCTTAGTTAGTCTTGTTGTTCCCTCTTTATTTCATGTCTTATGATCATTGTAGATTCTAGTTGTTCTAGTAATATTGTTATTAATTCTTGTCTTATCTTCCTTAGTTTTCGTGATGTGACATGAGTATATTTTATAGTTATGGATCATAGATGTTGTAGTTAGTATAGTGTACTTGACAGCGTTCTACCACCGATACCGCGACGTAGGCTGGCGTAGCCCACGTATTCGTACCCGTATATCCGGGTGCGGGTCGTGACACACCCGAAACGAATCCGGGAGTCCCAAACCAACCAAAACATCACAGCACAATACCGGAAATATTCGAAACCCAAAATATCTAGAAATCCATTTTCCGAAAAGTTTCGAAAAAGCAAAACAACCAACAGAACCTTTTCCGAAAGTTCTGAAACTACGACGTTGCTAAAAACCGAATTCCCAGGAGGGAATCGGGGACCAATCTCATCATAGACAAATGAAAATGGAACGGGACAGGGGGTTATACCTTGGGTTGCTCGGCTAGAGCTCTCAGATGCAAAATTATAGAAAAGAAGTTCGCGCCGCAACGTAACAAGTCTCGGGACAACGCCCGAAATAGGAACAGCTTCTGATCGGGAATGGAAAACCACGAAAATCCAAGAAAATTGGCTCTGGACAGAGAAGGCCCGAGGGAAAACAGTTCTGGAACAGAGAGAGCATGGGAAGCTCGCAGAAAAATCACGCCGGAGCTAGGGCACAGCCGCGGCACCGGAGAGGCACGCGGTTCAGCGCCGCTGGGAGCGGCCGGGGGTCGCATGGTTGCGCTGGGCCGGCGGCGGTGGTTCTGGCCGATGAAGGGGGTTGGGGTGCTGGCTGGAGGAGGTCGGACGGGGGCTAGGCTGGTTGGTTGGCTGTCGGGAGGTCGCGGGCGGCCGGGTCGAGGTCCGGCGGACGCGACGTTGGGTGCGGGGCCACGCTGGGAAACGCGCCGGGGCTGGCGCCGGTGAAGGGGTGGCCGGGGTCGGAGCTCGCGCGGGGAGGGGCCTCAGGGAGTTGAGGGGTTTGTTGCTCTTTTGTGAGAGAGAGAGTGTGAGGAGGGGATTTAAGAAGTAGAGGAGTTAGAGTGGTTGTGGTGGTACTTTTCCTGAGGGAGCGGAAGTAAGTTGCTCGTGAGGGTGGTGGTAGTGGGTTTGTGAGGAGTTATAAGGAGAAGTATGGAGAAAAAGTAGGAGTGGGGAGAATGGGATTAAGTGCTGAGAGTGAACGTAGGAGAGAAAAGTAAGGAGAAGAGTGGAAGAGTTGGTCCAACGTGGACCAGCTCAAATATATATATCTTTTTTTTTGAAAGAAATCAGGATTCAAAAGAGGGGATTGGGTCAGGGTCTTGGTTCGGGAATCGGGTCCGGGCTCGGGTCTGGGTCAGCACCCAAAAATCCATATTTATTTTTTTTGAAATTGATTTTAAAACCCAAAATGATACTAATAATTATAATAATATTATGCTATTAATAATAAATTCATAAAGCCAAAACTGGGTTTCACAATATACCTTGTATTTATATCTAGCATTCATTATATACTTTTATTCATACATTGTATATCATTCTTTCATTCATGCATTTATGCATTGTTTACATACATTACATTGATTGCATTCCTACATGCTTGCATTCAACCATATATATACATATTTGTAAAGAGTATATATATCATATATATCATTTCATTCATCTAACATATCATGCATTACGTACTCTATATTCATTTAATATACATACTACGTAGGCTCATAGGTTACACAAAATACCTATATCGTATAATCACTATTCTACTTAAAATCAATACTGTACCAATTGGACATTCACTAAATTCTAGGAGTAAAGTATGTTGTATTACTTCGTGTTAGCTTTCTGAAACTTCAAACGGATCGCATTTTCGTGTCCGGAAGCTCCCGGAATCGCAAAAATACCGAAACGCGTTCGTCTTTCGTACAGCTGACACTTAAATAATTCTACAGAAAGTTCCAGAAAGAATTTGGCTATTAAAATATATATTTGGAAAGCTAACTTCGATACGGTTCTTTTAAAAAAATGAAAGATAAATCGGAGTTCTAAGGTAAAAGTTATGACATTTCTAAGTTACTTTAGTTAATAAAAACGTGGATGAATATTATGACGAATTTGAGTTGTTTTGGACAAAAGAAACACAAGTAGGCCAAGATACTTGGATACCAACATAGGTATCCAAATGAAACTCATTCTAACCATCCTAACTAAGATAAATCCACTCTCTAACCATTCTAAAACTAAATTTAAATATATATATAAACTATTATCATTCATACATACACATAGGGTGTCCTAATTTGGGATCTATCAAGTAGGACACAAGACACATATCTAAAATCCTCAAGAGAGCTCCAAATGGCCTCAAATTTGAATCTAAAGGGGACACATGCATGAAGATGGATCCTACGGATTCAAAACTAATTTATATGCAAAGAAAATCGATTTAGAGGATGAGTTTTACCTATTGGGAGTGGAATCCCAATAAAATCCTCTAGGACACGGCTCCGATACGAAGATCCCTCAAAGTAGACACTCCTTCTTGCACTTCTCTTCTAATCCATGGTAGCACCCTACCCTTGGAGAATGGAAATGATTGAGGAAAGATTTGGTGAAGGAATGATTTGATTTAGAGATCAAATCAAAGGGAAGGCTCTCTAAAATTAGGGAAGAACAGAAGAAAAATAAAAGAGGCAAGATTGAAATGAATCATTCTCCCCTAAAGGTGGCTGCCATAAAGAGTCCATTAGGGCTAATAGAAAATGTCCTAATTGTCCCTCTCTAGTCTCATATGGTTAAGTCTAGACTAGGTTCAAGTTTGGGGTCAAAAGGATTTAGTTTTGAGTCTCTAACTTAACCATTCTAACATGATAAAAATTAGTCTAACTAACTAACTTAAGTGTTAGATTTTGTGGGCCATGCTTAACTTAATATTGGGTCCCATCTAGAGTTTAAGCTACCCGGATCTCAATACAAGTCGGAACGAGACGAAACTCAAACCCGACTAAACAAATCCAATAAAAACAATATTAAAAATATAAAAAATTTCCAAAATATTAAAATATAAAAAATGACCAAAATCATAATATATCAATTTAAATATTATTAAAATAATCTAAAATTTACCAATTAATTAAAATCCTAAATAATTCAAAAGTCACAAAATGACCAAAATATCCTTAGCCTAAAAAGTTATAAATAGTCATTCTAATCACATGGTTAGGTCCCCATGGTCATGGTTAGTCTTTAGGCTCAACAGTTCTAGGGTTCACTAGCTAACACATCAAAATTATAATTCACCAATTTTAAATAGTATTAAATTAATTAAAAATTCTCATAAATCATAAATCCTATTATTAAATAATAAACTTTTACAAAAGTTCAAAATTACTCTCATTTTAGAAAAGTGGGTGTTACAAGTCTACCCTCCTTAGAAAATTTTGTCCTCGAAATTAAGATGGTTGAACTTCTTCTAGAGTCTCGTCCCCAACAATCAAAGTCTCAGAACTTACCTAAATCATACAATTTAAAAGAATGGCATACAGGGTCATGGCATACGGTGGTAGTGTAAGTCTTATCTCGGTATACTTGTTACACTAGACCAAAACAATTATAGGGTATCAAAACTTACACGCAATCATGGGTGTTAAACTGAAAAAGATACAGAAATAACAAATCATCAAGGCTTTAAGGCATAATTAAAATCAAAATTTAAAGCACAAATGTCGAGCATTGAAATCCAATCACAAACTATATATATATAGAGATAGAGTGTTAGAGAGGGAAAAGCTAGCATTATGTAAAGGTTATGTAGTTCGTGTGTATATGGGTGTATGTGGACATATTCATATGGTTAGATAGTAGGCATGTGTGTATGTGAAATATATATGAAAGTGTATAGGAGGGTTTGGGTTTCAAAACAATAGCTATCAAGTTACACTACTCATGGCATATTGGTTAAACAATCTACAATGCACAACCTATTTACTCATAACATGCATGGCTAACCATATATATACATATATCTATATGTATAGAGAGGTAGAGATTTAGTTATGTATCTATATACATTATAACAGTATGCATAAACTATATATATATACCTATATAGATATATGAACATAACATAGAGATGAAGGATTAGGTTTACATGGCAGTTGTGAACATTAGTGTACATTAGTGTAGAGTGTCAAGAGTACAGGGGTTATAACTTAAAATAAAGGGTTCAATCATTCAGTTCAGTTCAGTTTAACATTACAAATTTGAATCTTCCCATTCTTCTTGAGGACTGGTACTATGTTGGTGATCCAGTCTGGATGTTGCTCCTTCCGGATGAAGCCGCTGGCTATTAGTTTGTTGACCTCAGCTTCGATAGAGTTCATGATGTCCGGGCGAAAACGTCTTTGCTGTTGCTTGATCGGCTTTGCGTCCGGACGAATGTTGAGTTTGTGAAGTACAACCTCGGGGTTTAGCCCTGGCATGTCTTCATAGCTCCAGGCGAACACGTCAATATATTCTCTGACGAGCTGCACTAGCGATTCTCGCTCTTCGTTTGTCAGAGTTTTGCTAACGAAGATTGGTTTTGGAGAGGACTCATTGCCGAGGTCAACTTGCATGACCTCATCTTCGGTGGGAGGCTCTCTTTGTTTAAACCGTTTCTTCCATTATACATCTAGCTGTTGGGCCTACGGCTCTAACTCAAGAAGTTCAGAAATGTCTTTATTTTCTTCATAGGCATCGGCGAATGCCAAATTGACAGACAAGACTTGCCTGAATACGTTTCCGATGCTGACATTCGAATCAGAAGTTGGTGATCCGGTTGAGTGTGAATGCCAGTCGCATTCCTTATCTGAGCTTTCAGGGGTCGTTGCAGGTGTAACATGACCTAGCCCACATCTGGTCTTGTTGTAGTAATCCCGTAGTTTTCCAGTCGGGACTGATAACCTTAAGGGTAACCGCCGACCAGTGCCGTAATTTAAGCCTGGCGTAGTCTCCATATCATACCCCTATTTTTGTATGAGATACTTGGATTGGGAGCTATACAGATAAATGGGTAGTCTTCCGACATCGGGTTCGAGATCGACTTCTTCTATCCTGAAGGGTTGTGGATCATTCTTTCGGCCAAAGATGATTGGATGGTTTTCTCCCTCGACTATAAAGCAGGCGTCCTCCACGGGAGTAAGTTGGTTCGCGGTGAAAACATTTGTCACCTGTGTGTGTAGGTAGGTGCCTATACCGTGTTCCATGGCATACATTGTACAAAGCTTATTAAGCTCGAGGTAGTTCAAAGATAGCCCTTTATTGATGAAGTAAGGTATCTTTTCCAGTGGAATTACATCATCTAGAGATGGAACATCAGTATGAGCAGCCACATACTTGGCCAGCTCTGACTTTTCTTCGGCCACCCCCTGTGTTAATGAAGACTGAGAGGATGACTTCGGCAGCTTAATCATCAGGGGCTCCACTGGTGGAGCAGAACATGGAGTCGTTGGCGTACTAGCAACCCCCGAGTTTGGTGCTTGGTACTGGGTGGAGAGTTGTTGGCTGGCTAGCAGTCCCCGGCTTAGCGCTCTGCTGCCGATTCATTCTGAGAAGACGAATCGTCATCGGCTTGACAGAGGGATTGAGCTCCTCTGTTTGTTGTTGGCTAGCTCTAGGCAGCCTGATTGTCAGTGGCTCTGTCGTGGGTCTTGGCGCTTGGCCAGACCTTGGCAGTCGGATTATCATCTTTCCCTCATGTGTAGGGAGGCTGATTGCATCCTTGCGTAGAGTGGCTGTAAGGGGTACAGTTCTACCAGGTTTGTAGGCTTGGAAGTGGATCGTCAGAGGTTCTTTCGATCCAGTTGTCGTCTCAGTTTGAGCTTGAGTATCTCCTTCGATAAGGTGCCTTTTCGACTTCTCGTACAAGCATGAGTTGAGTAGTAGGATTCGACCCCTTTAAAGGGATCGATGTCGGCAAATTCTGTCCTCACGAAGGATGCCCCATGAGAATATTATAGGAGGTGTCCGCATCTATGACATAGCAGGTCACTTCTGACTGAAGGTCGCCGATTTGGCACTTCAGACGAATCTTTTCGATCGGATAGCTTCTGCCTGAATTGAAACCGCTGATGGCAGTGCTTGAAGGCGTCAGACGATGCATTGGGATACGCAGATGGTGCAACAGGCTCTTTGGGATGATGCTTATGGAGGAACCGGGATCAATATGCATCCGATCCACCTTGATGTCGCTAATGTATCCAGTATAATACAAAGGGCGATCGTGCAGGTTGGTCTTGATAAGCATATCCTGTGGAGTGAAGATAATATTGGGTATTGCACCTGTGCAAGCGCTGTCCTGGATATCTGTATGCGAGCTCTCCCTAGTGAGATTAGACTGAGCCAGATATGTGTCGGCATTCTGGAGTGCCTCGTTCAGTACGACACGAACATCTTTAAAGAGTCTCAGGAGCTCGTATAACGACAATTTGGCCGGTGTGTTGGCCAATTGTGCCAAGATGTCAAAGTTGTAGGGCCTCTCCAGCCCATGAGGTGCCTCTTTTCGGAGTGGTTTGTCAAAGCGAATCTCCTTCGGCCTAGGCTTGTCGGTCGTCGGAGGTTGAGAAGGTCCTGGGGCATCAGCAGTAGCCGGCTGATGATCTTCAGCCGAGTTACCCGGTGTAGGTTGGGATTGTGCACCCGAGATTGTGCGGCAGGATTTGACTTTCCTACTCTTTTTCTTGCTGATGGAGAGTGGTGCGGACTGAGTCACTTCAGGTACCAGGTCCGGATGGACCCACATGACCTCCCCTCGTGATGTGGTAAGGGGCACTAGACCAGCAGCCTGGTCTCGGGGAGGTGGAAGATTAGCAACCTCCATTGTTGCCCGAGGAATGGGCACTACGTCATCTTGAGTCTTTATCGGAGGAAAGCTGCCGAACTGTACTGACACCATGTTGGCTGCCACGGTCACCTCTTCGAAATCAATGGCCAGGGCCTTAGAATCGATGAGATACTGGATGTATCGCTTCAGTTGGAAGCAGTCTTGAATAGCATGGTGGACGTAGCGATGGTAGTGACAGTACTTAGGGCTCTCCATTTCTGCAGGACGAGGTTCACGTCTCGGAGGAGGGAGCTGAATTCGATCTCCTTGTATGAGCATGTCAAGGATGGGCTTGACATGGCTGTCTTCGAAGGAGTAAGTCATCTGCGGCCACTGCTTCTCTGCCGGCTTCGATTCAGTCTTCTGGGCTGTGTCGGCCACCATAGTCTGTTTGCCCTTGTTGTCTCGGTTGGCGGAGGACGTACCGCCATTGTTGGTGTTTGCATTATGACGTTTGCCCTTGTCCTCTCCCTCCGAGATATGCAACCCCAGTTGGCACGCTTTCTTCAGTTTGTCTTCTGCGCTAGTGGCACTGATGATGAAAGTCTTCCAGTCCTTGAATTGACTTTCGTCCATCCAGAGGCTGATTATGGGGAGCAGCCTCTTTTGGCAAATTTTAATCATGGAAGAGTCCGGATTACCGGAGGGGAACTTCATCGCGGTTTGGCGAAACCGCTCAATGTAGTTTCTTGTCAGCTCTTTCTCTCCTTGGACAACGTTCATGAGGGTTGACATCGTCACGTCTTATCCTACTTCGTAGAACCTCTCCAAGAACATACGTTTGAAGCCGGCAAAGGAATAGATGCAGTTGTCCGACAAGTTGCGGTACCAGTCGAAGGCGACCCCTTCCAATGCCCCGATGAACAATTGCGTAAGGATGGCATCGTCATGGGACAGATGGTCGATTGTGACCTCGAAGTAAGTGATGTACCGACTTACAGAGGTCTTGCTATCATAGGGATTGATGTTGAATGGCTTATATCTTGATGGAAAGGGAACATCTCTCCATGCAGCAGGATATGGTTACCATATCTCTGGCCTCGTCTACAGCGGTAGGAGCCGATATTTCAGGAGGATTATCACCCGGGTTTGGTGCAGCTGAGTTTGAGTTCGTATTGACCGCGGGACCCAAGCATGTTTGGCCAGGTGTCCTTCCTTGCAGAGTTGGAAGGGCCGCTTTGATCTCGTCCACGGACTTGACCAAGGTATGCAGTATGGCCTCTAGAGTGTTGATGCGTTGGCGATCACTGGGTCCGTCTTGGTTATTGTTTATCATGAACACCGTCCTCATATGAGGAAAAATGGAAGGAACGGTGGACGACGTGCCCTCCTAATCATACTCTTGTACAGAGAAGTCATCAGGGTATGTGGGAATGTTCTCCTCTAGTTTAAACTCAGAAGGAGTGGTACCCCCAGCTTCAGATCTTGTCTCGTCTTGAGAGTTGTGGACGTCCTCGGGGACGTTGAAACCTGCTGCATCTGTTGGGAGAACTATTTCTCCTGGATTATCTTCTTGGAATACCCGATTATCGTAGATGTTCGGAGGAGTGCTACCCCTGGCTCCAGCGCCTCCCAAAGATGTGGACGACAAATCTCCAGATTTCGTCTTTGAGCGGGTACCTTGGTAAACTCCTCCTGTAACGGTCGTGGACAACCGCTTAGAAGAGAGTTTCTTGATTATGCTGGTTGATATTTTTGGGCTGGAGACATTTGTTTTCTTCCCTCTTCCTTTGCCAGAGATTTTCTGAGCAGCATTGCAGGAGGCGACGAGAAGCGCCTCGTCCTCTGAGCTTGGTTGTTGCAGTCATTGGAAGACGGATCGCCGATCTTCTTGTACTGCTGCGTTGTTGCAGCAGAAGTTGACAATGACTTGGGTGCAGTGATGTCCATGGAAGGACTCTCTACACACCGAGGCTTCTTCTCTTTCCTTGCGCTTATGAAGGATCACGTCACGCAATTCAGGTGTGTCTCGAGCAACCTTTACACCCATTTTGTGGGCCCGAAAATTCTAAGCATCCGAGTGTGTTGGTACCATATTTGCTTCCTGATTGTTGGAAGACTCTTGGAAACCACTCTGTCCGTTTGCCGCTGGGGGCTGGACTCGAGTGGTTCTGTACAACTTTTCATCGGAGGCCCACATAACAGTAAGCGGAGCGCTCGGATGGTCAGAGGTTGGGATAACTGACTGAGCTCGCTGAGCCCGCGCTGTCCTAGACTTTTTCGCTCTTGCATCCGAGGGTGCATAGTAGGAAGAGTCCAAATGGTGCCACCCAGAGTCTGACACATTTTTTTGGGAGCATCTGGAGTCAGGACCACATGAGAGGCGTTCAAAGACTGAACCCGAGCCGCCTGGAGCAGATGATCTGCGGCTGGGATTGGTGGCTGCATAGGCTGTCTTCATGCGATTGGCATTTGTGGCTGCTTGAGCAGTTTGCATGCGGTTGGGATTTGTGGCGGCATAAGCCTCCTTCATGCGGCTGGCAGTTGTGGCCGCATGAGCCTTTTTCATGCGGCTGGCAGTTGTGGCCGCATGAGCTTTCTCCATGCGGCTGGCAGTTGTGGCCGTATGAGCTTTCTCTATGCGGCTAAAAGTATTGGCCGCATGAGTCTTCTCCATGCGGCTGGCCTTTGTGGCCGCATGAGTCTTTTCCATGCGGCTAGCCTTTGTGGCCGCATGAGTCTTCATGCGGCTGGTGCCCTTATGCGGCTTTCGTACAGAGTTCCCCCTTGTTCCCGCAAGTCCAGTATCATAGTGATTTTTTCTGCCGAACTTGGGGACAGCAGGGTTCTCTGTAGCCTGAAGTGGGGCCGTATTCGAATCTCCGCCGTCTTAGGCAGCAGAGAATACTTCATCCAGAGCTTAGAGAGGAGCAAATGATTTGGGCCTCTACTCCCTGCGGGCCTTCTTTATGTGGGATTGCTTCTGGACTGGACCAGCGCTCCCGTCGGAGAGCATTTCTTCAAACGTCTGTTGGTCGAAGCGGACGACCAGCATCTGCTGTGTGGAGCCAAGTTTGGCTGCGTCCGATTACGCCACCAACTTCTCAGCCATAGAGAAGTTAGTCCCCAGCAGAGTCGCCATCGTGTTTGCCATTGATTATAAAAGAACAGAACAATTTTATGGGAGGACTGGACTTTTACTTGATAATACAAACTCGCTCGTACAAAGAGAGCCTAGGAATAAAACATAGGAAAAGTAATCTAGGTACAATTGTTTAGTTTTTTCTGGGGGTGTTTGCCATTGATTGTAAAAGTACAAATTAATTTTATAGGAGGACTGAACTTAGACTCACAATACAAACTCGCTCGCACAAAGAAAGCCTAGGAATGAAGATCTAGGTACAGCAATCTAAGTACGATTGTTTATTTTTGATTCTGGGGGTAACGATAGAGGCTCGGGAAAGCGACGGCAGCTCTGCCTTACTCCTTGGACGATCGGACGTAGCCTTGGCTCTGATGAAGAAATGCTCTCGGAATGTGTGGAAAGACTCTTCTGTGCGTGCCTTTGTCTCTCTGTACGTCCAGCCGGGTGGAGAGAATCTCTTTTTCTCTGGAATTCTCCTCCTCTTTTTCTCCAGGTTTGCAAGGAAATGGCACCTTGCTATTTATAGAAGTGGGGATGTGATCATTAGGGTTTGCAATGATTACCCCTTGAAAAGTCGGCGGCCAATAATATGGACCATTAATCTTGATTGTATCACATCTGGGCAGTTAATTTTTTGATTGTGCCAAATTCGTATGGGCAATTAATGCTGATTGCCACGAATCTTCATGTTTTGTCATGACAGGCTCGGATCTCCCGCCACGTGTTCAATCTGCTTAATTGCAATAAATCTGATTTGATCCGGGTAATTATGATGATTGTAACAAATCTGGGTTGTTATGATTTGTTAGCAGCCACAACTCCGAGGGGATAAGACCGCTACGTGTCTCAACTGTCGTGAGGACCGCCACGTGTCTCAACTGTCATGAGGACCGCCACGTGTCTCCACTGTCGTAAGTGGGTAATTATGATGATTGTAACAAATCCGGGTTGTTATGATTTGTTAGCAGCCATAACTCCGAGGGGATAAGACCGCCACGTATCTCAACTGTCGTGAGGACCGCCACATATCTCAACTGTCATGAGTACCGCCACGTGTCTCCACTATCGTAAGTGGGATGTCCTGACAGAGCCACATGAGTGCGGTCTCTAAGTGAACCGCATACGAGTGGCCCCCTTGATCCTAGCCGCATGAGGGTGGCAGCCTCGTGAAGGAGGCAGACGCATGAAGGAGGCATCCGCATGAAGGTGGAAGCCGCATGAAGGAGACAGCCGCATGAAGGAGACATCCGCATGAAGGAGGCAGCCGTATGAAGGAGACAGCCGCATGAAGGAGACAGCCGTATGAAGGAGGCAGCCGCATGAAGGTGGCAGCCGCATGAAGAGGACAGCCGCATAGGGAGCTTTGGGATTTGGCGGATCATGCCAGCTGTATGAAAGATTTTTTTTCTTTTCCCTTGAAGCACGTCATCATGTCAGAGCTATCATTTCAACTTTATGTCAAAGTTGTCACTTCGCCTTTCTGTCAGAGCTGCCGTCAAGGCATTTAATAAGGCAGTTGCTTTATGGCCAGATGTAGAGGCAAACTGCTTAGGGCCACGTGGCTCCTTTCTGAGCCGCATGGAGCTATCCGAGCCGCATGAGGCTCTGAAGGGTTTGTGAACCGTATGGATTTCTAATGGATTCCTGAGCCGCATGAGGCTCTTTCTGTCTGAGGCCGTATGGGCTTTTCTTGTTCTTTTTCATGCTTCTACAAGACCCCCTTCAAAGTTTTTAATTTGCAAAATTGAAATACTTTGAATAAGAAGCATGGCTATGTAAATTCTTCTGGCCGCATAGGATGTTCTAGCCGCATGGACTTCCTAGCCGCATGGACTTTCCAGCCGTATGGACTGTCTAGCCGCATAGACTCCCTGCCACGTGTGCGTCTCCTGCCACGTCTGTATCTCATTAATTACTCTTAATTTGCTTTGGATTTAAAGCCGCCTTTTGGGGCAGGATCCCAAGGGTCGGTTTTAAATATCCGAATTTTCCTCGATGACCGAAGAGTTGATTTTGTTTTTATGCAGCACACGGACCGAAGCGTCCCCCACTTCCTTCTGCCTATAAATAGGAGCATTTTTTGGACGAAGAGACTTCTTTACTTTCTTCTGTCTTTAACTCTGCTTGTCCTAAGTTGCTGCCTTCGTCTTCCTTTCTCCGCCCATCAATCAACAAAGGCCCCCAAGTCTTCTACAGCCGCGGCGAAGGGTAAGGGAGTGGCTTTTTCGTCAGCCACGGCGCCTGAAGTTTACCCCGACGTTCACCCCACCATTGTTGGTAAGGGTTTGGACGGATCGTATACTTCAAAACCTTAACTAAGACGGCTCTGTTGCATAATTTATGCACAAGACTTTAATACGTCCCTCGTTTTCATCGAACTGTTCAAACTGTATGGGCCGCATGTATGTCCCACGTCCGAGCCGTATGGGGGATATACCCCATGTCCGAGCCGCATGGGAGTTTGTCTAGTAGCCGCATAGACACTTCACAAACTGAACCGCATAGTGACCCTTCGAACAGAGCCGCATAAGTCTCTCTGAATCGAACCGCGTGAAGCCCCCTCAAACAGGACCGCATAAGCTTATCTGGACTGGGCCGCCTGAGGCTTTGGCCATCTTCTAATATTGTTTCTTTTTTATCTTTGATTCTTGCAGCATCCCTGCCGAAGGCTGAGATTATTGTGAAGGAAGAGCTGTTGTCTCCTCTCAAATAAGAGTCATTGCTTGTTAAGGAGGAGGTAATACCAAAACGGAGTAACAGAAAGGAGAGCTGGCGCCTATTGAAGTTGCTGTAAAGGAGGAGCCCCAGTCTGACGGCGGTAGTATTGGGAGTTCTGACCCTCCTGCTCCGGACGAGGATCTTGCTCAAGTAGATTCTTCATATAAAAAATGGTTGAGGGATTGGTATATGTGCCCCCGCAATTAGGATTCTTAGGCTCTCACAAATGTCCGTCTTTTGTCTTGATATTTCTGTCTGTCTTTAGCTGCAATTTGTGTTTTGCTTCTTTTGGACATCAATGTAATCTTCTTCCTTCTTGTCTGAATGAAATGATAGAGAACTTTTCTGGCTTGCTCATGAGATGTAGTCATGTAAATATAACTGATTTTGAATGAACAGAATACATTCGCTCTATTCTTTGCTTGTAGTAGTTGCCCCAATAGGAGACTTTTTGTGGACCTATTATCTTTGGCGTACCCTGGTTCTGGACACGGATAATAAGTTGGGAGAGAACCAACATACTTACTCAGAGGTAATGAGGACATGGTAAATATGAGGGTTTCTTCGATGGAGCCTTCCCACTCAGAGGTAATAAGGACATGGCAGGAGTGGGCTCCATGAAGGGTACATAGAACAACTCAGAGGTAATGAGGACGTGGAAGTTCTACGTGAGGGGCGGTTTGTTTTTGATATAAGGGAAACAACTCAGAGGTAGCATCGACGTGGTTGTTTCGGAGCATTTGTGGATCTGTTACCCTTTTTGTGCACTGAGAGTGCGGGTATTGGATCGTGAGGAGGGAACTCTTTCAAGAAGAAAGTTCAGAGGTATAACCATACGTGACTTACTACCTAAAAGACGCGATATAGATTCATCTGTAGTGACCAGAGTATAAATTTAGCGGTACCTGCGGGTACATAACTTGACAATCTGGAGATTTAGGATCAGAATATGAGTTCAGCGGTACCTGCGGGTACGTAATTCGACAATCTAGAAATTTGGGATCAGAATGTACGTTCAGCGGTACGAGAGGGTACATGACTCGACATTCTGGAAGATTTGGGATCAGAATGTAAGTTCAGCGGTATGAGAGGGTACATGACTCGTCATTCTGGAAGATTTATATTCGGGATGTGAATTCAACGGTACCACAGGGCACATAACTCATCACTTTGGCAGATTTGTAGTCGGGGTGTGAATTCAACGGTACCACAGGGCACATAACTCAACACCTTGGTAGATTTGTAGTCGGGGTGTGAATTCAGCGGTACAACAGGGCACATAACTCAACACCCTGGCAGATGTCGTTTCAGACGTAATACATTTTTAGGAACTTGTCGTTGATGGACAACATGAGCAAGTCTCCATTTTGTTTTGCGAGGCAGTAAGCTCCATTGGAGAATACATCATCGATGATGAACGGGCCTTCCCACTTTGGCTGAAACTTGCCGACAGTTTTGTGAGTCATAACCATCAGCCTCCGAACTACCAGAATGAGATTGCCCACTTGGAATGTTCTGATTTTAACCTTTTTGTTGAAAGCTCCGGAGATAGTACTTGGTACAGCTCGATTCGCTGTTGAGCTAACAGGCGCTTCTCATATAGGGCCTCCAACTCTCGCAGTCGACGATGGTGATTATCATCTGTAGTCAATCGGTAGGTGAGAGCGACACGGAGTGAGGAGATTTGAGTCTCCGGTGGAAGAATTGCCTCACTTTCGTATACCAGAGAGAATGGTATGTTCCCGGTGGCAGTCCGCACTGTAGTACGGTACGCCCATAAGCATTCGCCGAGCTTTTCATTCCAGTCGTGTTTGTTTGATGACACAAACTTCTTGAGAAGCTTGATGATTGTTTTGTTGAATGCTTCAGCCAGGCCATTAGCCGTCGGGTTGTATGGTGTTTAAGCAATATTTTGGATTCGGTGTTTGTCGTAAAACTGATAGAAGGCATGGCTTACGAACTGTGGACCATTGTCGTGGATGATCCTTCGTAGCAGTCTAAAGCGGTAGATAACGTGATGCTTGAGGAAGCTGATCACGTTTGAAGTCTTGACTTCTGCCAGCGGAATAGCCTCCGCCCATTTAGAGAAGTAATCTGTGATTGTGAGTATGAAGCGGTATCCTCGGGACCAAGACGGAGTGATCGGACCAATGATGTCCATTCCCCATGCTTCGAATGGCCAGGATGCCACCGTCGGATGTAAAAACTCGGATAGCTGGTGGATGAAATCTGCATGGACTTGGCAAGCTTTGTACTTTCTTGCATAGTCTATCGCATCGGCAACCATCGTAGGCCAGTAATAGCCCATTCGGCGAAGGCGATCCTGTAGTTTCGGGCCGGGCTGGTGGGCCCCACAGATGCCATCATGAGCTTCATGCATGGCTCCTTTGGCTTCTGTATTTGACAAACATCGAAGCAATAATCCATCGTATGATCACCGATATAGCATTTTCGTCTCTGTATCATAGAAGAATCTGAGGGAACGTCTTCTGATAGAAGTGGCTTACTTCGGATTCTCTGGCAGGATGTCGTAGACTACGAAGTCAATGAATGGTTGTCTCCAGTCTGGTGCTTCGTCGACTGTCAGCATGGAGTAACTCTCAACACATTGAACATTATTCCTGGGACAGACCAACTCACGGCCTATGATGTCAACCAGATGATGAGCATGATTCGAAACTGCTAAGGAAGCGGCGAGGCCTGCTAGGGCATCGGCTTCAATGTTCTGGAGCCTGGGAACGTGTTCTATGAAGAACCCTTCCAAGGACGAGATGATGTTAATCGCTATTTGGTGATAGGGGATCATGTCTTCATGGCGAACCTCGTATGAACCCCGAATCTGATTGACGATTAACTGTAAATTACCGTATGCTTCAAAGTGCTCTACCCCCAGCTTTTTTGCAAGTCGGAGGCCAATGACCAAAGTATTGTATTCGGCTACATTGTTTGAACAGGGCTCCGTGAGGGAATAAGCTTGATTGATCACCAGCCCGGTGGGAGAAATCAGTACTACTCCGACTCCAACGACGATGTTGCCCTTGGGTCCAGTTTTAGAAGCGCCGTCGAAGAACATTCGCCATATGGTAACATGGGAGGCCACATTTGAATTCGCGACCTCATCTGGAATCTCTTCGTCTATTTTGGTTGGCTCCGAACCTGGATGAACTGCTAAAAAGTCTGCTAGAGCTTGACCTCTAACAGCCTTTTGCGGGACGAAGATCATGTGGAAGGGGGACAGTAATATCGCCCAGGTAGCAAGGCGAGAGCTGAGTGCACCTGGTTTAGTCATGAGGACCCTGAGGGGGTTGACTCTTGATATGACATAGATGGTTTATCCCGTGACGTAGTATCGCATCTTCTGAATGGCAAAAACCAGAGCAAGGCACTCTTTCTCTACGGCAGTGTATCGATGCTCCGACCCCATCATCATTCGGCTGAGGTAATATATAGCTTGCTCATGGCCTGTCTCGTTGTTTTGTGCTAACAGAGCACCGAGAGAATGTTCTATCGCTCGTACATAGAGCAGGAATGGTCTTCCAGCAACCGGGGCTACCAGGACTGGAGGGTTCGTCAGATATTCTTTGATGCTGTCGAAGACGCGCTGGCATTCTTCATCCCATGTGAATGAAATGCCCTTCTTCATGAGGTGGGCGAATGGCTGACATCGTCCGAAGAGGTTGGAGATAAACCTCCTGATGTAGGCTAGCCTCCCTTGAAGGCCTCGGAGTTCACGAAGATTTCTCGGGGGACCCATCTCCATGATTGCCTTCGTCTTCTCAGGGTCTACGTGGATACCCTGGGAGGTAATGATGAAACCCAAGAACTTCCCGCTAGATACGTCCAAGAAAAATTTTGTGGGATTTATTTTCAAATTGTGCAGTCGCATCAGGTCGAACACTGTCCTCCGATCATGCAGATGATCTTCCTTAGAGCGGCTTTTGATGGCGATGTCGTCGACGTAGCATTCCACTGTCTTGTGCAGGTGGTCGCTAAAGATGATGTTTATAGCCCTTTAATAGGTGGCGCCAGCGTTCTTTAAACCGAAAGGCATGACTGTGTAGCAGTATGTGCCAATTGGTGTTCGAAATTGTAAGCCCCTGTTTTTCAAAATTCATTTTTAATTAGTATTAATTAATTTTTTGTGACAAATTAGCCTTAAAATAATTATTTAGATTTTTAGAAATTTTTCTAGAATTTTTAAATAATTTTAAATAAGATTTATATATTAAAAATATCACTTTGTAATTTATTTAAATATTTTAATATCATTTTGTAATAACTAGAATTGTTTTAATATAGTTTTGTAATTATTAGAATTGTTACAATATCAGTTTGTAATAAATAAATTATTTTTAATGCGGAATGCAAATTCTAATTTGCATTTATCTACCTTAGGGACCTATCTGTAATAACCTAAACTAGGAGGACCTAATTGCTAAACCCTATTCTACCCACCCCGACTGACCGACGACTGACCGGCCGACTGCCCCCGCCATTTCCAGCCAGCGCGACGACCCCCCGACCGCCTCAACCCGCCTATTTAAACCCCCTCACTCCCCACAGTCGACCACCACTCACCCCGACCCATCTCCGCCGACCGCAGTCCCATTTCTTCCCCAAAACCCCCAGCCCTAACCCTAACTCCGGCAACACCCCACCGTCGCCTCACCGACCGCCGTCGTCAGTCGCCACCACCGCCATCCGCTTCGCCACGCCGAGCTGGACGCAGCGCCACCGGAGCGCCACCGTCCCGACGCCCCAAACCGCCGCCTCCGCCCTCGAAAGTTTCCCCCATAGTCGGACACGCAGGTAACAGACCTGAGTTCGTGTCGTGCGTGTCTCGAACTCACGCACGACGTTCGCCTGGACACGGGGAACCTAGCTATAGGTCTGGACACGGGTGAATCGACTCGTGCGTGTCGTGCTAGCCCAGACACGTAAATACCTGTGTCCCTAACTGTCCGGACACAGGCTCGTGTTTATTTTTTTTTAATATATAATGTTAATCAAAACCTAAATAAAACTTACTAAAACCCTATCCCTAACACGACCCACGGGCTGACCCCCTGGCCAGCCCGACAGAGCCTAAACCCCCCCCCCCCCCCCCCCCGCGCGCTTCTCTGGCATGGGTTCGAACCCTGCCACTGCTGTATTCTTTTTCTTTTTTCTTTTTCTTTTTCTTTTCCTTTTTCCTTTTTCTTTTATATATATATATATATCTATTTATATATATATGTATATACATATTTTGTATATATATATGTATTAATATATATACTATATTTAGGTATATATAGTTATTGTTTTATATATATATATATATATATATATATATATATATATATATATATATATATATATATATATATATATATATATATATATATATATATATATACTTTATTATTATATGTATGTATATATATATATATATATGTCTTATGTATACATATATATTTATGTATATATATTTCTTTGTGTATATATATTATCATATATATACTATTATATGTATATGTATACATTAATTTTGTATATATATATATATATATATATATATATATATATATATATATATATATATATATATATATATATATATATATATATTGTATAGTTGAGTATTTTCTTATATGTATGTATATATACATATATTTGTATATATATATATATAATATATAGTTTAGCATTTTCCTATATATATAAATATCCCTATATTTATATATATATATTAGTTTCTATGTGTATTTTACTTAGCTTAGTGTAAATTATTTATATAAAATAATGTTCATACTTTTATAAGTTACTATGTAAAACTTTACCTTATTAAAATAATAATATTTATTTTGACTATTACCAAATTGTATTTTTATTGTATTTAAATTACTGCAACCATTTGGTGTCCAAGCCTAGCATGGGTATTTGGGCTCAAATATGTTTTCACACATTCAAGACCTGTACAAGTCATATTGGACTTGATTCATGGCCTTGGGTCCTGTATTTGAACTTTGGTTCAAATTATATACATGGACAAAATACGCAGATAATTAATTATTGTGTGCAATGCTGTTTTTGATTTTCTAAAAATACTCAAAGTATTGCTAAAATTATGGAAAAATAGTTTTTAGATACTATGTTAAGTTGGCTAATTTAGTATAATTTTTGTAGTATTTAATTTACTGTTTTGCCACTAGTTTGGCATATGAAACCAAAACTCATTTTCTGTATACTTAGGAAAACTGATTTTTATAAAATATTTGTACTGGTTAATAAATTCCAGAAAAATTATAATAAATTTCTATGATTAACAAGGATCACTTTGATACTTTGCTTTAAGAAAAACTAGGCTTTTTTTGTCTACTTCAAAAATTGTTAGAACACAATGATCTTTTGATTTATTTATTGATTAATTACGACTTGTAGCTTTTTGTGTTAATTGGAGTTTTAGTCGTGTTGAACCCCAACTCTCACTAGTGTAAAGACCCTAGAAAGTTAGTTAACATAGTGTGTCACCCCACTTTGGTCTCCTATGCCAAGTCATCATTTTGGCTAGGTGCCCAGTCACAAGTCGTGTTTCACCAATTAGTGTCCTAGTGTTTTAGCTTAGTGTAAAACTAAGTTATTATATTTTACTTCTACAGCGACGAGTTACTGGATATCCATAGCACTGTTATCGCAGCTTGTTTTGTTTTGCTTTGCTAGAGGCAAGTACTTTCTACGAACTTTACATATTGTCACATAAATGAACTGCAAACTCCACCATGTTATATGCTGATCCTTGGGGTAGCAAGTTAGAAACTCTACATGTTGTACTTTTAGTTACTACCATGCTTAGAACAGTCTTCATGTATCTCTCACATGATTAGAATATGGGTTTTGGGGAAACTGATAGTAGTGTACGTGATCACGACCCCCCTATAGTAGCGAGCTTGGTCGCATTTTATATGCATACCTTGCCGCAGGTAAATATCCCACATTTTCTGTATGGATGTACACCTATGCTTGTCTACTTGTACGTATGTACATTTCATTATGTGCCACAGCGCATTGTACATCTATTGACCGATCACGTACTTGCTATAGTTTTAAACATTACATATACATCTGTCTCTATGACATATGTGTCCTTGCCATGATAGACTATGTGATGCCATGCTTTCCAGTTATTCCTCACATGTTCATTCTCATGTTCATTTCCATGTTTCATATGCTAGTTTGCTAGATTTAGTACTTGCTCCCGTCCTGACAGGATAACGTTGTAGGTGTCCTTACTGAGGAGGAGTTACTCTGCGACTCATATTATGGGATTACTGCCGAGGACCCGGCTCTGCTTTACGAGGATGTTCCTGCAGGGAACCTCGCCTAGTTGTCTTTTGTTTACTTAGACTTTTGAGAGTAGACATGTATTAGACTACATCATTTTGTAACTGGACATGTATCCAGTTTTACATTTCAGTTCACTTGTACTTGGATATTTTACTATATACGATGACTTTTGTGTTTGGAGCATTTATGATTCTTCTTCACTTATAGAACTGTTAGCACATTTTGTCTTATCCTGTTGTCTTTAGAACAGCTTACTACGTTTTATCTCAACGTAGACTGGACATGACTCGGCCTGGCCCAACAATTTGGGTAGCGGGTCGTGACATATTTTTAGTGGTGGCCCACGCAGGTCCTGACTAAACTGTTTGGTTATGTTATTGTACCAAGCATGCCTGCAATTAGGAACTTAAGGTAATTAGACAACATTAGGAAAGACGCTTAGAACACTTAGAGGAATGCTAGGATTGCAACATAGGAAATACATCACATGTTTACTATTATAATTAGATTTTCTTGCATATGATTGCTTACTTTAAACAAGTCCTTATAAGTCTTTTTATGTGTAATTTAGATGGTGCTTACTCGTTCGTCCCAGTATGTTACCCCCGAGAATGGGGCCCTTCATATCCAGTCAGCTGACCGGTTGACTGATACACCTACACCTACCACATTCCCCCACTCCACAGATCCACAGACCCAGATACCACCTTCCACATCCCAGTCCCAGCAGGCCCCGATACTTTCACCACCCCCTATCACTATACCCACCCAGGCTTCCGTCACTCTCGACGGGACCCAGCTGCTCACACTGATCCAGGGGTTCCTAACAACCCATCAGGAGCAGACTACCCTACTCCGCCAGAGCATGGAGCGTTCTGAGGGACGTCCCGTGGTCCCACCACATGTAGAGCCACGGCAGAGAGCGGGGACGGTCAAGGACTTCATGGGTCTGAATCCCAAGGAGTTCTCAGGGACTGAGGGCATAGTAGTAGCTGATGACTGGCTAGATTCTGTAGAGAGGAAGCTTCTGGGAGTTAGGATGCCGGATGACCTTCAGGTCGAGGCAGCAGGATTTCTGCTGATAGACTTAGCCGGAGTCTGGTTCAGGAATGAGCCGTTGTTCGCGAGAGGTAGAGCCACCTGGGACCAGTTCAAGACCCAGTTCAAGAAGAAATTCTTCTCGACCACTGCTAGAGTAGCCATGGGACTACGATTCCAGAACATCCAGCAGGGGAACCGTTCTGTCGATGACTATGCAGGAGAGTTTAGTCGCCTTAGCCGTTTTGCTCCTAGTCTGGTTGCTGATCCAGAGGAGATGACCCGTAGGTTTTGCCATGGTCTAGTTCCAGACATTGGCATCCTTATAGTGGCGAACGGTACGACTGACTACTACCAGAGCCTTGAGTTAACCCGGAGCATCGAGGAGTGTCTTCTGTCATGCAAGAGGCCGGCTTCTGTACACCATGAGGGTCCGTCCAAGCGTCAGGCTTTCCAGCAGAGAGCGCCGACGCCACCCCAGCAGACTTACCGTCCCTCTACACCACACCATCAGACCCCGCCAGTTCGAGCTCCGGGACCCCGACAGCAGCAGCAGAAGGGAGCCATATGTTCTTTCTGCGGAAGACCAGGGCACGACATCTCCATCTGTAGGAAGAGGTTGAAGCAGTGCTTGATTTGTGGGTCTGTCAACCATCAGCTTCGGGACTGCCCAGCATCCAAGGGACCTAGAGGACCGCTTTCGACTCAGCAGCAGAGGTTTGGGCAGCATCTGCAGCAGCAGAAGGGACCTCAGGGGAGGGTTTATAGTCTAGCCATTGAGCCGGAGCTGGAGCAGGTTTTGGAGCCGGATTACTTAGCTGACGTCATCACAGGTCATGTTTATTTGCATACTTTTCTAGCTGTATGTTTGTTTGATTCTGGTGCATCTCATAGCTTCCTATCATTAGAGTTTATGCATAAACATCATCTAGTAGCTACACCTACTGCAGAGATTAGTAGAGTGATGACGGGAGGAGGACCAGTGCCTATTAGATCTATCTATAGATGTTCTATTTTTATAGCCGGGAGAGAGTTCACAGGGCGATTCTTTGTGATGCCGCTCCCCGGTTATGATATCATATTGGGGATGGACTGGCTTAGCTATGCCCATGCATCTATAGATTGCTATGAGGGTAGTATTTTGTTCAGTCCCCCAGGCACAGCACCATTCAGTGTCAGGAGGACAGGGCCGGAGATCAGCCTAGAGCCGAACTGTTGTGCTACAGTCGGGGACGCAGCACCGCCACACCCTATCATTAGGGAGTCTATGGATGTATTCCCAGAGGATCTTCCAGGACTTCCGCCTGACAGAGATGTGGAGTTCACTATAGATCTAGTGCCGGGTTCATCACTAGTATCCCGGGCTTGCTATAGAGTGAATCCCAAGGAGGCCATAGAGATGAAAGAGCAGATTGATGACCTGTTGAAAAAGGGTTTCATTCGATCCAGTGCTTCTCCATGGGGAGCGCCAGTGCTCTTTGTGCCTAAGAAGGATGGTACAGTTCGGTTGTGTATTGATTACCGGGCTTTGAATGCCATCACCATCAAGAACAAATATCCTCTGCCCAGGATAGATGATTTGTTCGACCAGTTGAGCGGGGCGAAGGTGTTTTCCAGGATAGACTTGAGATCCGGGTACCACCAGGTGAAGGTTAGGCCAGCAGACATCCAGAAGACGGCGTTCAACACGAAGTACGGGCAGTACAAGTTTCTAGTGATGCCATTTGGTCTCACAAATGTGCCAGCTGTCTTTATGAACTTGATGAATAAGTCATTTCACCAGTATCTGGATAAGTTCGTCGTAGTGTTTATCGACGACATCCTGATATACTCGAAGACGCCGGAGGAGCATGCAGAGCACTTGCGGATAGTTTTGGGGATTCTGAGGCAGGAGAGATTGTTTGCCAAATTACTGAAGTACGAGTTCTTTTTAGACCGAGTGGAGTTTCTCGGCCATGTAGTCACTGGAGATGGAATTTCGGTGGATCCCAGAAAGATTGCTGCAGATGAGACGTGGAAGGCACCGACGTCAGTTTCAGAGATCAGGAGCTTTCTGGGTTTAGCAGGCTATTACAGAAAGTTCGTCCAGGACTTTGCTAGGATAGCTGAACCCATGACGAAGCTGACGCGGAAGGACGCAGAGTACATCTGGTCAGAGGACTGCCAGGCTGACGACCGCTCCAGTTCTGACTTTACCTTCAGGTTCTGGAGGTTTCACCATATACAGTAATGCTTCTGGAAAGGGACTAGGATGTGTCCTACAGCAGCATGGGAAAGTAATTGCTTATGCATCTAGGCAATTGCGGACTCATGAGAGGAATTATCCTACCCATGACCTAGAGTTAGCTGCGGTGATCTTTGCACTCAAGTTATGGAAACATTACTTATACGGAGAGCGTGTGGAAATCTTTACTGACCACAAAAGCTTGAAGTATGTGTTCACGCAGAAAGAGCTGAACATGAGGCAAAGACGATAGTTGGAGTTGATGAAGGACTTCGACATCGATTTACAGTATCACCTCGGGAAGGCAAATGTGGTGGCGGATGCGCTGAGCAGGCATCCGATGGCATGGTACCTGATGATTGATCGGCATTTGCGGGAGGATCTGGAGAAGCTCGGTATCGAGCTAGTTCGGCCAGGATCAGTGATACAGATGATGGCACTTGACATTCAGTCAGGTTTGATGGAGCAGATCCGGGAGGCACAGTCTACAGATGAGAGCCTTCGCAGACTTCGATCCCAGGCATTAGCTGGATTGCTGGATGACTTCACTATAGCGGAGGATGGATCCCTGAGGCATGGCAGCCGATTGTGCATGCCGAAGGGAGAGCTAGTAGAGGCAGTTTTGCTGGAGGCGCACCGATCGAGATATTCTATTCACCCTGGTGCTAACAAGATGTACCGTGACTTGCGGGAACATCTTTGGTGGCACGGGATGAAGAGGGATGTATCACATTTCATCTCGAGATGCCTAGTTTGCCAGCAGGTCAAGGCGGAGCGCCAGAGGCCAGCTGGTTTGTTGCAGCCGTTACCCATTCCCGAGTGGAAGTGGGAACATATTACGATGGACTTCGTTTCAGGGCTTCCTCGTTCCCAAGGAGGGAAGGATGCCATCTGGGTCATCGTAGACATGCTGACGAAGTGTGCGCACTTCATACCCTTCAAGGTGGGACTTTCCACCGAGAAGTTGGCGGAGCTATACATGCAGCAGATAGTTCACCTACACGGAGTGCCGGTGAGCATCGTGTCAGACAGAGACAGCAGATTTACATCCCACTACTGGAGGAGCTTGCAGGAGGAGTTGGGCAGTAGGCTCAAGTTCAGTATGGCGTACCACCCACAGACAGATGGACAGTCCGAGAGGACGATACAGACACTGGAGGATATGCTGAGGACTTGCGTGCTGGACTTCGGAGGATCATGGAAGAGCCATCTGCACTTGGTAGAGTTTTTATACAACAACAGCTACCAGGCCAGTATTGGTATGTCTCCTTTCGAGGCGATATATGGACGACGATGTCGCACACCGCTCTTTTGGGATGATGTCGAAGACAGAGTTATGCTTGGGCCAGAGATGATCACGGATGCAGCAGAGAAAGTCGAGATGATCAGAGACAGGCTCAGAGTAGCTCAGGACAGGCAGAAACACTGGGCTGATGCTAGTCGCAGGCCGATGGAGTTCGCAGACGGTGATATGGTGCTAGTGAAGATATCACCTACTCGAGGGACGATCCGGTTCGGACGAGGAGGGAAGCTGAGCCCCAGATACATCGGGCCATTCGAGGTGCTTGGCAGGATCGGAGAGGTAGCTTACAGGGTTGCACTTCCACCCAACCTAGCAGGAGTTCACGACGTCTTCCACGTATCTCAGCTGAGGAGATATGTTTCAGACCCCAGTCATGTGCTAGATCATTCAGAATTGGAGGTCGGACCGAGCCTTACAGTTTCTGAGCAGCCAGTGGAGATATTAGACCGGAGAGAGAAGAGGCTGAGGAACAAGGTTATACCCCTAGTGCGAGTAGCTTGGAGCCGTCACTCCCCAGGTGAATCTACTTGGTAGAGGGAGTCGGACATGAGGGAGAGATACCCTTACTTGTTCGATCCAACCGCTGCGAGGGAACCACCCGTTCCCGCTTGATACCCTAGAGGTTAGTTTCGATCGCAGCCTTAGTCATTTTGATTGCAATACTTGCTATGTTAGAATATTGTCGAGTCTTCAATCCTTGTGAATTTCGAGGACGAAATTTTTCAAGGAGAGAAGACTTGTAAGCCCCTGTTTTTCAAAATTCATTTTTAATTAGTATTAATTAATTTTTTGTGACAAATTAGCCTTAAAATAATTATTTAGATTTTTAGGAATTTTTCTAGAATTTTTAAATGATTTTAAATAAGATTTATATATTAAAAATATCACTTTGTAATTTATTTAAATGTTTTAATATCATTTTGTAATAACTAGAATTGTTTTAATATAGTTTTGTAATTATTAGAATTGTTACAATATCAGTTTGTAATAAATAAATTATTTTTAATGCGGAATGCAAATTCTAATTTGCATTTATCTACCTTAGGGACCTATCTGTAATAACCTAAACTAGGAGGACCTAATTGCTAAACCCTATTCTACCCACCCCGACTGACCGACGACTGACCGGCCAATGCCCCCACCATTTCGGCCAGCGCGACGACCCCCCGACCGCCTCAACCCGCCTATTTAAACCCCCTCACTCCCCACAGTCGACCACCACTCACCCCGACCCATCTCCGCCGACCGCAGCCCCATTTCTTCCCAAAACCCCCAGCCCTAACCCTAACTCCGGCAACACCCCACCGCCGCCTCACCGACCGTCGTCGTCAGTCGCCACCACCGCCATCCGCTTCGCCACGCGAGCTGGACGCAGCGCCACCGGAGCGCCACCGTCCCGACGCCCCAAACCGCGCCTCGCCCTCGAAAGTTTCCCCATAGTCGGACACGCAGGGTGGGTAACAGACCTGAGTTCGTGTCGTGCGTGTCTCGAACTCACGCACGACGTTGCCTGGACACGGGGAACCTAGCTATAGGTCTGAACACGGGTGAATCGACTGTGCGTGTCGTGCTAGCCCAGACACGTAAATACCTGTGTCC
>JANAVB010006599.1:11276842-11306842 GCA_029216955.1 Iris pallida
GTTACATAGTAACAGAGCATATGACCCTTAAGACAACTGAATGGAAGAAAATGATACAAGCAGTTGGGTCCTAAAAAATTAGGATTGAGGATTTGGTCATTGTTGTTGTTGCTAAACTTTCTTAAAGTTTTAGTGGTTTGAAAACTTAAAAAATGCTATTTGTTAAATATTTTGGAGGTGTTACTTTTTTTGCAATGCACTAGAAGATGGTCATGGAATTGAAATTTAACAAGTATGATATATGATGCTTGTTCTGAGTTTGTTGAAAGAGAGATTTCATTGGGTTTCTTTTTTCTTCCCAACGGTTATTCATGTTTTTTGTTAAAATTGCACTATATTTGGATATCCTAGCCACCTAACAGGTTTATGGTTCATAATGGATATCGTGGTCAATACAATTATATCGTGATTGTTATACATATATATACATTGGGTTTCTTTTTTCTTTTTTCCTTTCTTGTGCAACACCTTATGCTAATGTTTATTTTCCAAGTTAATCATTTTTATTCAAATGGTACTATTTCAGAAAACAATGATTCAGGAAAAGTTCAAAAAATGCAGCAACAATCTGCCCCAATTTCTCTACAGTCACCACTTGAATATCAAGGACAGATTGAACTGGGGCTCAGTTAGTCCATGGTAGGCTTTTCTCCTCCTCTCTATGAACTACATGGAATTTTTAAGAGGCATCCTACTGGATTATTCTTCTATCTCTGATAGCCTAATTGTTGTTGCAGTTTGCTTCAAATTATTCTTATGCGGATCCGGGCTATGGCCTTTATGCAACCTATGGAGCTAAATCAATAGTTAGTATCTCCTATGAAAAGTTCTAAAATGGGTTGTCATTTTTATCAGAAAACATCAAACAAAAGCTTTGGGTTATAGGTGTTTTCTTGACTTTGTTGATAATATCTATGCGGAGGGTGAAAAATCTTGACAAATTTGAGAAGATGATTTCAGAACTGTCCTGATGTTCTTCTTCGATTTGTTGATTCCCTAATCTTTTGCATCTTGAATTTTTTGTGCACATGATAATACCCAAATATAGAAAAGAAGGTTAATACACATGATATACAAATGTATAGATGGGGGATCATGAACCCCCTCTCATGATCGATGAATTAGAAGATAGATTAATATATGGTTAGTTGTAAATTAAGGTTAATACAAGAATATGCTAAAGAAGGTTAATACACTTGCCAGCATATTCTTGTATTTCCACTTTACATATTGTATCTATTTATCTATCATATCAGGAGCTTATCTTCTACGATTTGTCATTCTTAATTTGGTTGTCTGACAAAATTTTAATATCGATGATAGTGTCTGATTCTGTTATAAAGAAGTGCAGATTTCGTATATTCCTCACCTGTTAGATGTTGTGGAATAAGATGTCCTTGCATTACATGTCTAATGTGTCAAACTATTAGTACTAAGAATATTGAATTTTTTTTATCCTGCAGTGCTATGATCATCGTCGGATTTATTCTATATCGTCGAAGGAGATGGTTTGTCTTGCCAAGATCAACCCCGCGGCGCCTCTTGACAAAGTCTGTGTCCTTAGTTGTGGCATATCGACCGGTGAGGAACAAATAGCAACACCCAGCTGCTTGAAGAAAATTTCCAAAGAGAGTGCAGTGTATCATCACTAACTCTATTGTTTTTTTACTCATGAAGGTCTCGAGGCTACTTTAAACGTTGTAAAACCTACCAAGGGTTCGACCGTGGCGGTCTTCGGATTGGGAGCTGTTGGCCTTGCTGTAAGTCATCCATCGTTCTTGTTCTTCTATAGATAAAATTCTCATGGTTTCACAATTCCTTTCTTCTCATTTTCTTGATTATACTCATGTTTAATGATCAGGCCGCGGAAGGTGCTAGAATTGCAGGGGCTTCAAGGATTATTTGTGTTGATCTAAATGCTGGGAGATTTCATGAAGGTGACCAATCTACTTCAGTGCTAGATTCTCTCTCTCTCTCTCTCTCTCTCTCTCTCTCTCTCTCTCTCAAATCTTGAATTTTTGTATGTGCACATGAAATCGTTCATTAAATTTTCTCCTATTAACAGCAAAGAAGTTTGGTGTCAACGAGTTTGTAAACCCAAAAGATCACTCCAGACCAGTTCAAGAGGTTTGATCTTTATATCCATCATACACAGCTTATAACATGAGTTGCACTCCTTGCATTTTCAACCTCATAGCAATTCTGGGTCTCAGGTACTTGCTGAGATGACCGACGGAGGAGTCGATCGGAGTATCGAATGCACGGGAAATGTCGATGCAATGATATCTGCTTTTGAATGTGTTCATGATGTATGCATATATATATATACTTCTCAACTCCAGAAGCGTTTAACTACCTAAATATCTGAACATTCTAATGATTAATGATGATATGTGAATACACTTTCAGGGTTGGGGTGTTGCTATACTAGTTGGTGTGCCTCACAAAGATGTCGTTTTCAAGACGCACCCCATGAACCTCCCAATGAGAGGACCCTCAAGGGAACCTTCTTCGGAAACTACAAGCCTCGCTCCGATCTCCCTTCGGTTGTTGAGATGTACATGAACAAGGTACATTTATGCAGAAAAGAATAAGTAAACAATCAAAAGCTTCAGATTCTAATTAGTTTTCGAGAATTCTGAACATGCATGGTTCTTGGTTCTTGATGCAGGAGCTAGAACTGGAGAAGTTCATCACTCACGAAGTGCCGTTCTCTGAGATCAACAAGGCATTCGATTACATGCTCCAAGGAGTAGGCCTTCGATGCATCATTCGAATGGATGGTTGACCTACTCCACATCGAACTTCCGGAAGAACAAAAATTAACGGAATTGCTCTGTTCCATACTGACATTAGACCTGGTCTTTCTATCTGAATAAACGAGAAGTTATGTTTGATTGCAGATACATTTTGGTGTTTATAGTTTGCTTATTTTTTTTATCCTGCAGTGCTATGATCATCGTCGAATTTATTCTATATCGTCGAGGGAGATGGTTTCCTCATTGCTTGTGCGGCATTATTCCCAATTTTTAAGCAGAAGTGTGGTAAGGTTGCTGCCTTTGCCGTGTCTCCAGAATGTCGTAGGCATTATTCCCAATTTTTTAAACCTTCTTGCACTTTACTTCATGTATTACACTGCTTTACATAACACTACTGTCCTGCAAATTTATATTTAACACACTGCATGCCTCCTTAGCCACAGACTTCAACTCCATGGAACGCTATCAAAATCTAAGTTCATTTTATGGTGTATGAAATCTAAGTACTCTATTATAAAAACTGCTAGGTATCTGCTAGATATCTCTTAGTTCATTTTATGGTGTCAAATATTTCTATCTTATTTTTTATATCATAATGTATTTTCTTCTCAATTTTGTGTAGGTTGGCGTATATGTTTTTGATGGTTGTGGATAGCTGCTAGAAGGAAAGAGGCGATCGAGCTGTTTTTTGGCCTACAGATATTTGTAAATGGAATGGTTTATTTTGGACTACAGATACTTTGTAAATGGAATGGTTTATTTTGGCGTACAACTACTTTTTCTACATCTTGAATGTTTTAATGACTACTACTTTTTGTATATCTTGAATGTTCTAATGAAACTATTTCATTTTTTGGCAAATCTTTACTATATCTTGATTGATCAAAATGCAAGTTGCGATTGAAATTGTTTGCGATTATTGTTATTTATATGTGATACAAAATAGGTTATGAAATATGAAATTCTGTAGCAGATATGAAATAATATGAAATTCTGTAGCAGGTTTATAGCACTCAAAACGTCTAAATTGCTGCTACCACGATAGCATATGATGAACGCTATAATAAATCAAACCATTCATCAAACGCTATAAATCATCCACAGCATTCACAAACGCTATAAAAAATTCACAGCATTCATAAACGCTATAAGTAATCCACAGCACTCACGAACGCAATAAACTATCTACAGCATTCTAGAATGCTATAAAGTATTTACAGCATTCATAAACGCTATAAACCATCAATAGCATACACGAACGCTATAAACCTTCTACAGCATTCATGAACGCTATAATGTTATAGCGTTCACATGTCTGGACATACTATAGCGTGGGCGATCATAGCAGACAGAATATGCTATAGAAGTCTTTCTATAGCGTTCTGCGCATGCTATTGTAGGCCATATTTGTTGTAGTGTGTGCAATTAAAATTAAGTAAAAAAAATTTTAACTTAGCGAGCAAGCTATTTATTTATTGGTGTCATTGCCCCTTTTAAACAATTCACGATCAAAAAGCACAATTTGTTAGAAATACATTAATAATCACCTCCACACATAATAGATGAATCTACTAGACAAAATTTATCTTAATATTTTTTTTTATCTTTATATATATATATATATATATATATATATATATATATATATATATATATATATATATATATATATATAAAAGATAAATTATATATATCTCTAATGATATAAATATATATATATATATATATATATATATATATATATATATATATATATATATATAATATATATATATATATATATATATAAAAGATAAATTATATATATCTCTAATGATATATATATATATATATATATATATATATATATATATATATATATATATATATATATATATATATATATATATATATATAAAAGATAAATTATATATATCTCTAATGATATCATTAGAGATATATATAATTTATCTTTTATATATATATATATATATTTTTATATATATATATATATATATATATATATATATATATATATATATATATATATATCATTAGAGATATATATAACTTAATGCGTAAATGCTAACTTAACAGTACGTGTAAAAAATCAAACTACTATTTTTCTAGGTACCATTTATATTACTAAAATTTGAATACATGAAACCACTATTGTAATGACCCCAAGGGATAAACCTGGTATAAACAATCATCTATAAATACACACGAACCCTAATCCAAGATTTCATGTGGCATATTCTATCTTTAGAAAGCATATACTTTATAACTAACCTAGAAATTAGATAACTAGGTTAACCTAATAACCAGGTATCTATAAATGTGAAATTTAACTAATATTTGTGATAAAATATACTAAACGTTCATAATTTAAAAATCTGGACAGAAATATATTTTTATAAATATATATACATATTTATATATAAAATCCATAGTCAAGGTAATTCCTACCATGAACTAACTATGAATCATTACAAAATTTCATATATCGATTTGTCTAAACCGTATCTAAACCTTATGCCCGTACCATTGTACTTCAAAACTTCTCAAAATATTTACAACCAACCATGAATTATTCATAGCCATATCTAGAAGTAAATTCTTTTGTGAGAAAATTAATTGGACATTTTGTACTCATGGAATTCATGTGTATGTCATAATTATTAGGATCAGAACTATATATCCCAATTTCATTATATGCTAAAATAAGAATTAAAATCAAACATTAAGCCACACCATAAATTAAATAGTAATGATGATAGAGATTGGGAAATTTTGGTTGAGGACTTGCCTTGGTTCCTTGGAATGCACCTAAGTTTGGCTTCAACCCTTCAAATTTCTGAATCTAGGTCATAAGACCCAAAATGGAACCCATTAATAGATTTGACCTAAATTAAATTGAAAAAAAGGAGGAAAAGAGGGGTTTACCTATGTTTGAAAGTGGAAGAGAAAGAGAAAGAGGTGGTGGTGTTGGAGGGTAGGCCGGCGGCGGCGGCGACGTGGCTTGCGGAGGCAGCAGTGGCTGCCGCAACAGCAGGTAGCAGCAGCAGCAGTGGGTAGTAGCAGCAACAGTAGCAAGAAAGAAGGGGAAAGAGGAGGAGGAGAAAAGGAAGAGTGGAAATGAAGGGAAAGGAGAGGAAAGAGTATGAAAAGAAATAGGTAGGGGTATGTGGCAATACATAAAGCAACTCTCTTCATGCATCTTGCCACCTAGTCTAGGAATTTGACATCTAGCAAACTTAGTGCCACCTAGCCTCCATGGAGTGCCACATGGCCCATGAGGTGGCACAATCTTTAAATAAAATTGCAAAATTTTACCTTGGGTCAAATGCAAAATTTTATTTTATAAAAGAAAAATTGTCATGAATATTATCATTTGTTTAGAAATTATTAGAATTTAGTTAGGGCATAACATTCTACCATCCTTAAAAGAAATTCTGTCATCGAAATTTATAAGAAAATAAGAAAGTTTGAAAATAGCAACAGCTAAAGTTACCTTGATCATTGTATATATAGGGATATTGTTGTCGCATCTCTTTTTCTCTTTTTCAGGTGGATTCTCCAGGTGAGTCTTTATTCCAAGATACTCGAACCAATGAAATAGTTTTATTCTTAAGAACCTTCTGTCTTCGATCCAAAATTTCCACCGGCTTCTGTTCTAGGCATAAAGTTGGACCCACTGTGATCTCTGAATGATCGAGTATATGACTGAGGTCTGGTACATATTTTCGAAGTTGAGATACATGGAATACATTATGGACTCCTTCCAGAGAGGGTGGTAAAACCAGTCGGTAGGATACATCTCCTACTCGTTCCAGAACATCAAATGGACCTATATATCTCGGACTTAGCTTTCCTCTTGTTCCAAATCTGATAATTCTTCGAGTTGGCGAAATCTTTAAAAACACTTAACCAAATCAAAAGATTAAACTAAATCAAACTAAAATATGAATCAAATTAAAGTAAAAAAACCAAACTAAGAAAATAAAAACAGAATGAGTTTGGCGTCAATGACATTGGAGCCAAGTTTTTTAATTTTATTTTATTTCTGGTGCCAGTAAAATCTGGCGTCGAGTTTTTGTTTTGTTTCTGGTGCCAATGATACTGTGGCATGATTTTTGTTTTTTATTTTCTTTCGTCTGGCGCCAATTGCATCGGTGCCCAGAACCCTTATGTTGTAAATATTTCATAGAAGTTAGGTTTCACCCAAATTAGGTAAATTATCATTCTATACAAATTCTATGTACTTATTTTTAGCACATGGCCCCTTCTATCTTTTATATTATTACTTATAGAAGTTGACAACATGTGTGTGACATGCTGAAAAAATATGATAACATTGATACAAAATATCTGAAAGCTGGTAAAAAAAAAAAGATACAAAATATCTGAAACGGTAGCTCTGTTTTCTTATTTGCCTGTGCAAATCAGCATTTTCGAACTAGGGACAGTAACAAGACCGTGACCGTGTGAATCTCGCGTTGCGACAGCTTCTCTTCGAACCTGTCAAACAGTTCGTCCATCACCGTCTCCCCGAAATGATTCACGAGCAGCGGCTCTATTACTGCTCGGAAACAATTTGCCTGCGTGCTGTGGTCGATCGTCCGGGAGCTCTCGTCGCTGTCGAGTCGGCTTGCTTCGCGTGCTTCCACTAGTCGGCCGACGTCGAAGGACCCTTGGGCTTTAATTATCTCCTCGAGCTCTTCTCTGTGCGGCTCATAGAATGGCAAGTTGAAGGACTCCAGCTTCTCTTCTCGGAACATCCCTGCTGCTGCCAGCTCTCTGATAGAGGAAGCTAAGTCATCCCACACAGAGTAATTCTCTTCCGCGAATGGGTCCCTTCTTCTCCTGATGACCAGGGATAGAATCATGCGGCCTCCGGGAACGATCTCCTGCGACCTCGCGTCGAGAAAGGCTGCGAAATCTTTCTGAAACTGTTCCAAATATGCGTCGAATATATCAATGTTGCTGCTCTTTCCGAGTGCTATCTCTCCCTTGTTGAGGGGACGAAGCAGCTCGTCCTCTACTCTCGGAGGAATCTGGATGAGAGTCTGCCTAATTAGCTCACATGAACCAAAAAAATAATAATAAAAAGAGTTATTTGTATTTATTCCCTCAATTGCTAATCATATCTTCACTTTCCCCTATTTTTATTTTAGTTAGTGTTACCACCCAATTCTTCGGGTAAAGTGCAAACAAACCCTCCTTAGATTTGGGTTATTGCATTTGAAGATCCCTTGTTTAAAAAAAAAAAAAAACTCTCACATTTTCGTTTTTGCTCAGTTTGGACTCCTGTCGTTAGAAATGACTGTTAATGACTTTTTTTAAAATAAAATAAAAAACCCAAAATGCTCTCCCTTCCCTACCAGTGGTGGGCAGCCCCCTCCCTACTCCCTCCGTCGGCCGCCCCCTTGACCCGTCGCTCCCTCCTCCCTCCGCCGGCTGGCCCCCCTAGACCCCTCCCTCCTCCCTCCGCTGGCCGGCCCCCTCGACCCCCCCCCCCCCCTCTCTCTCTCCTCCCTCCGCTGGCCGGCCCCCTCGACCCTCCCCCCCCCCCCCCCCCCCCCTCCTCCCTCCGCTAGCCGGCCACCTACCCCTCTCCTCTGGTCTGTCCCGCTTGACCAGCCCCCACCACCGGAGAGAGAGAGAGGGAGGAGAGAATAGGAGGAGAGATAAAATCATATTTTTAGATGTATTTTAACGGTTGTTAACGACAGGGGTGCAAACTGAGCAAAAATACATTAAAATACGTCTAAAAATACAATTTTATTCCTCCTTCCACTCTCTCCCCCTCTCTCTCCGGTGGTTGGGACGGGTTAAGCGGGACCGACCAAAGAAGAGGGAAGGGTGGTCGGCTAGCGAAGGGAGGAGGGGGGGTGTTGGCCAGCGGTGGGAGGAGGGGGAGGGGGAGGGGGTTTCGAGGGCAAGTTCAACAAGACATGAACTACTATTGCGTGAAGGCAAGTTCAATATACATATAATAATTACTATTGCGTGAAGGCAAGTTCAACAAGACATGAACTAGAAAAATTATAACTTATTATAATGTAAAATTTATTATTGTTTATAGCTATTCAACTTGGGATCGTAATTTTCTTCATATATACTGTATCACTGGAATGAGATTTTATTGTAGCTCAAGACATGAAATTGTTGCTTTTAAAAAAAGTTATACATGGATATATTTGAAAAAAAAAGGGCTAAATTGTACTTTGATACCCTCAACTATTTCGGTTTTTCAACTTCATAACGCTGCCGTGTCCTAGGGGATGAGGCGGGGGCGGGTGGCCGGAAGCGGGAGGGGGGGGGGGGGGGGGGGGAGACGGCCGGAAGCGGGAGGGGGGGGGGGGAGGGAGACGGCCGGAAGCGGGAAGGGTGGTGGGAGGGTAATTTTCAAATTTGACTAAGGATATTTTCGTCCAAAAAAAATTTCGGATATCAACTTGTTACAAAAAAAATTTAGGGTATCAAGTTGAAAAACAGAAATAGTTGAGGGTATCAAAGTACAATTAAGCCTTGAAAAAATAATATATATTTTTTGAAATTGTAGTTGTTGTATTGAAGACTGATCATGAGTCACCTGAGAGAGCCAGTGGAGACTATTGGCACAGTAAACAAAATGCAGGGTTTTGGCGGGGAAAAGCCTCTCGTGGAAGGAGCCCGGCGTCGCCGAGACGAAGCACTGCCCAAACCCTTCCCCCTTCCTCTCTCTCAGCCGCCGGCAGAACGACGGCACGGACTTCATAACGGTATTGAAGTCGTTCCCCGGGAGGTCGTTCAGGAAGACCTGGAACTCGCGTGGCGAATTCGTCGTCGCCGCCGCGCTCGAACGCCCGGCCGATGGGCGCCTGCACCTCTCGACGACGTCGTGTACCGCATCCAAGATCAGTGCGGTCGGCAGCAGGGAGTTCGGTCCCGAAGAGCAGGCCAAGTCCGCTATGTTCAAGCACTCAAGCGGTTTGTCGATGGCGGAGAAGAACTCTTCCAGTGCTGCTTCTATGAGCGGCTTTGTTTTCAGTATCACTGACCTCTGCATGCATGCATGCAAAGTTCAAACACATATATTAATGGTGGAAAATTTGAACAGAACTTTTAATGCATGCAAATCAGAAGATATAAATCTAAGAATATTAATTAAAGAGTTTTGAATTCGAGACAAGTTACAATATGTTCTTAAATAGAATTTTGCCTCCACGAAAAGTACAGCAGGTTGCAGACGATCTATTCCCGAGATACAATGATTGTCTTCCAATCCACATCACCTGGTTGTGTTTCTCTTCTGTGCGAACAAGCTTTCAGGCGAGGGAGAGAGAGCGAAAAGATTTTTTTTCGTATCAAAACAGATAATTTGTTCTGTTTTTAAAATCTCTCTCTGTTCGTGGCCAGAATAATCTCCACGATCCACAAATCCCATAACGAAATTTCGTGGTAGCAGGTCTATGGAAGACACATGCAACCCAACCAGATAATTCAAAAACTAAATCAAAAAAAATTAAAAAAGAATTAGAGAATCACTTTTATATCATTGGTCAAGTGCTAAGTGCTAAGTGCTAAGTACGACAAATAAACGCGTCAAAAACACGTATTAAATTACGCACCTGCTCGCGGATTGGATGAGATGTAGTACATCTCCTACCAAATTGACTTACCCACTAAGAAAGTTAAAATATTATATGCAAATGAGAACTTTTTCTTCTTTTCCATGTGAGACTAAAAGAAAAGAACACTTTTTGAATCATATTGATGTTGTTTTACAAGTAACAAAAACCAACATATAAACAATCAAATCATTATAATATAAGAATGATCTAATAGAGAGAGTACGTACTTGAGGAAGAGAGTTGCGAGCGTAGCTGGTTTCTCCTTCTCCGCCGTTCATGTGAAGAACTTGCTTGACATCCATGCTTCTTGTTGATTCTCGGTACGTACTACTGCTCAATTATTTGGCTATGTGAACTACGTTTACGGACCGGTACATTTATAGCGTGGATTCGACTTTTTTTTTATAAATTTTTTAATACTTATTAAAATTATCTACGAATATTTGACGAAAATTTTGTGATATCAATGGCCACCCACCTATGGATTAGAACCAAAAAAAAAAACATGTAACTATGGGTATCACAAACAGAACATGTTGTTGTTTTTTTGCAAAAGAAAACATATGTTAATAATATCACAAATGGCATAAATTGCTTATAGTCTTAGATTTCTTAAAACTGAGGACACGTGGAGGTTTTACATTGGTTCGGACTGGAACCAACAATATTTTAGCCCGCCTGCTAACATCCAGTATGTACACATTAGTGTTTTAAAAATCGGATCCGAATAATGTATTAGGTCGGATCAAACTGGTTCAATGACCCAAGTTCATGAATTCCTTCTGGACGCTAATTTTTACAAAAAAATATTTATTTACAACCAGTTTTTGAAAAACAGGAGATCAACTATGACTTTGCCTAAAAAGGCCACCGGTTCACATGTCAATACATATTTTGTATTTATCGATTCACATTTTAAGTGAAAAATGTATTGATAAATGTGCTGACGAAAAAATATTCATGTAAAATATACATTTATTAATGTATTAGTATGTGGTTCGCGGAATGGAAGGGAAAGGAAATCAATTCCTTCTCATTTCCTTTCCTTTGGAAAACTTTAATTCCTATTGATTTTCCTTTCCGATGTTTGGCAATGCCAAAGAATTTGGAAAGGAAAGTGAATACTTCAATGTGGGAAAGTGATTCCTTCCTTGGATGGATGGAATCACTTTTCCCCATAATTTTCCTTCCATTGGGAATCACTTTTCTTTCTTCCTCAATTCCTTGGGCACCCAAACATAGGAAAGTAATCACTTTCCTTTTTCAACCGGGAAATTCCGAGAACCAAACGAGGCCTTAGAGCACGTTTTAACATAGTCCAGCACCACATATGTCCTTAGGATACATGTTAACAAAACCACAATTTAATTGATGTGTTAAAAAATAAACATGAGCTGATAAAAAAAATTAATTAAATCATAAACACACTAAATTTATCACAAACCGCTTGCCATGTGCAGCGTTTACCAAGATTAAATTATCTAAGAGTTGACTAAAATTGTGTGATATCAATGGTACACCCAACACAAGAGAGCATTCTCTTATATTCTAACCTGACCTACAACAAACTACATCAAACTTGTATATTATTTAAATTTAACAATTCTTTATTCTGTATATAAAACTTATAAAAATATATATAAAGAAAAAAAAATTCAAAACAAACTTATAAAAATATTATTAAAAAAAGTCAAAACTTCTGTTTGCAAATTTCTCACACTATTTTTTCTTTCACAATTTTTTTTTTTAAATGTGATGCTATGTATAAATATTTCTGATTACATAATTACTTCAAACACATGCTAATGCTGCATGCAACAAGTACATCTAATTACGTGGGCACTGACGCTACATGTCGATTTCCTATTGGTCTTGATGTTTGACAGAAGCTAGCAGGAGCGGTTTTTTTTTTGCCCAGGTTATTTGACTATGTGAACTACGTTTGCGGACCAGTAATTTTAGTGTGTAAGATTTAACTATTTTTTTTTAATTTTAATAGTCATTAAAATTATGTCCGAATATTTGACGAAATTTTTGTGATATCAATAGCCACCCACCTATGGATTAGAAGTTAGAACACATAAAAACATGTAACTATGGATATCACAAACAAAACATGTAGTTGTTAATATCACAAAGGAGATTACTTGCGGATAGTCTTATATTTTTCGAAAATCGAAAATACGTGGCGGTCTTCCATTGGTTCAGACTGAGACACAATGTTTGAGCCCGTCTGCTATAACATATAGTGTGTACACATCAGTGTTTTAAAAATTGGACCGGAGATCGATTTGAATAATGTATTAGGTCGGATCAAACCGGTTCAATGACCCAAGTTCAATTCCTTCTGGACACTGATTTTTACAAAAGTATTTATTTACAACGGTTTTTGAAAAACAGTAGATCAACAATGATCTTGCCTACAAAGGATACCGGTTCACATGTCAATACATATTTTGTATTTATCGACACATATTTTAAGTAAAATGTGTATTGATAAATGTACTGATGAAAAAATATTCATATAAAATATATATTTACCAATGTATTAATATGTGTCCTTAGAGCATGTGTTAACATAATCCAACAACACATATGTCCTTAGAACACATGTTAACAAAATCATAATTTTATTGATGTCTTAAAAAATAAACATGAGCAGATAAATAAATAAATAAATAAATAAAATTATAAACACACTAAATTTATAACAAACCGCTTGCCATGTGCAGCGTTTACCATGATTAAATTATCTAAGATTTGACTAAAATTGTGTGATATCAATGGTACACCCAACACAAGACGGCATTCTCTTATATTCTAACCTGACCTACAACAAACTTGTATATTATTTAAATTTAACAATTCTTTCTTCTGTATATAAAACTTATAGAAATATATATAGAAAGAAAAGAATTCAAAACAAACTTATAAAAATATTATTAAAAAAAAGTCAAAACTTCCGTTTGCAAATTGCTCACACTATTTTCTTTTTCACAATTTTTTTATAAATTTGACGCTGTGTATAAAAATTTCTGATACGTAATTACTTCAAGCACATGCTAATGCTGCATGCAACAAGTACATCTAATTAAATTCCTTACGGATCGCGTGTGGGCACCAACGCTACGTGTTGCTTTTCTATTGGTCTTGACATTTGACAGAAGCTAGCAGGAGTGTGGATTTTGTGGACGCCACGGTCCAGCCAATAGGAGGTGACATGTGGCGGGGTTAATGTACATGTTACCTATTGTTACGGAGTATAATTAAGCAGTTTGACCAAAAAAAAGAAGATATTTATTGCAACATACAATTCTTTCTATTACTCCTTCTACCAACTATATGATCATTATATTATGTTTCATTTTTAGTGGTTTCGAAAATTAATTTGAAGAGAGATCATTTCGACGAAAAGAGTTTTTTTTGTCTATACTTTTTGTCTTCTCATTTTCACTAATCTTCAACTTGTAATCAATTTTTATTGTATTTAGGTCTCATTTGGTTCACGGAAAGAAATGAATTCCCTTGTATTTTTCATGGGAATGAAAAATTAGGATTCATGTCACATTTCCTTTCCGTTGTTTGGTAAAACAAGAAAACTACCTAGAAAATAAAAGCAAAATATAACAATGTTCCAATAATATTCTTACCTTTTAAAATAAAAATAATATTATAAAAAATAACATTAATGGTAAAATAAGCAATGACACATGATTACTTTTGTCATAACTTTTGTAATAAATGTTGGAAAAGGAGGAGGGAAAATCAATTCTATGGGTCTTGAATGGAATCATATTCCCACCAATTTTCTCCTTTGTCAGGAAATTGATTCTCAAGTTTGTGGATACCAAACAAAGGAAATGAACAACTTTTCTTTCTTGGTTCCTTAAATCCGTGAACCAAACGAGGCCTTAAAGTATTGTGTTGATCTATGTTGGATTGGTAAAAAAGTTTGTAAGGAATCAGTATTTTACTTTATTTCTTTAGGGCCCGTTTGGTAAACCGTATTTGGAGGTGGGATTTGGATTTTTATGGATTTGGAGACAAATCCATGGAATCCTATGTTTGGTTGGAGATGGATTTGGATATGGAAAGTATGACAAAATCCAAAACTTGGATTTGGTTGAATTTTGGAGGAAAAAAATAATTATTCTTTAGTAATTTCGTTAAAATATTTATTATTTAATAATTTTGTTAAAAATTAGTAAATTAAAAATTAGTTAATCTTTAATAATTTCGTTAAAAATTAGTTAATTAGTTAATTTCGTTATAATCATAATTAATAATTTATTAGTATTATTATAATATTAATTAATAATATTTTATTATTTAGTTAATAATCATAATTTACTAGTATTATTATATTATTATAATATTAATTAATAATTTATTAGTATTATTATAATATTAATTAATAATCATATCCTATGTTTAGTATTATTAATTAAAAAATTGGTTAATTAGTTAATTAGTTAATTTTGTTATAATCATATTAATTATAATATTTATTAATAATTTATTAATAAGTATTTTATTATAATCTTAATTAATAATATTTAATCACAATTAGAATCATATTTTATAATAATTTAATTAATAATTTACTAATCATAATAATATTAATTATAATTACTATTTTTAAAATATTTAATTTATAGTTAATTAATCATTAATTATTAATTATTAATTATTAATTTATAATTACTTAATTACTTAATTATTAATTTATTACTTAATTATTAATTATTAATTTATAATCGTTATTTATTAATTATTAAATATTACTTAATTATTTAATTATTACTTAATTTATAATTACTTAATTTATAATCGTTAATTATTAATCGTTAATTATTTAATTATTAATTATAATTACTTAATTTATAATCGTTAATTATTAATTATTACTTAATTATTTATTACTTAATTATAATTACTTAATTATTAATTATTAATTTATAATTGTTAATTATTAATTATTAATTATTAATTTATAATCGTTAATTATTAATCTATTAATTTATTAATTATTAATTATTAATTATTAATTATTAATTATTTAATTTATAATTACTATTATTAATCGTTAATTATTAATTATTTAATTTATAGCTATTAATTATTAATTATTAATCATTAATTATTAATTATTAATCTTTAATTATTAATCGTTATTTATTTAAAATTAACTAATCATTAATTATTAATTTTATAATTAATAATAACTAATCGTCAATTATTAATTACTAATCGTTAATTATTAATTTGTAAATAATAATAACTATAATTAATCATAATTAATTAATAGCTTAATTATTGATCATGACTATAATTTAATTATTAATCATAAAACCAAATCCTATGTTTGGTTGGAGTTGGATTTGAATAGTAAAATTCATGATTTGGATTTGGAGGATTTCTAAATCCAAATCCAAATAGTAAAATCCGGTTACCAAACAAGCCCGCTGATTTTTTTTTTCGTCAGAATTTTTTATGTAAATATATTTGTTGTTTGCCTTGTGCTGTCTTTGTTTTTTTGTACATACTTTTTTTCAGGCTCCAACAAAGTCATCACCAAATTGTACATTTTTTTGGTTTGACCAAGCCAAACATATTCGCTAAAAAACCAAGTTTTTCAAGAGATGATAGGAATCAAGAGATCATATTACTTTAGAACAGACACCCGGAGGGGTCGGTAATATTTGAGTCTACCAATTGTGTGTACGTGTATGAGATTAAAAAAAAATCCTAGCTAAACTTTATTCGGAGGAAAGCAATATTACCAGTACTAGTGCGTGTACCCGTGCGATGCACGGGACGGATAAAGTGTCATCTATTTTTGTATTTTATATGAATATTAATATTTTGGTAGGAAGCATAAAATAAATAATTAGTGATTAGTAATGCAGTCATATATTTTGTATATATATGTATGTACATATTTATATAAACATGCATAGGTAGCGTCCTATCATTTGCCTTTATGAATTTGCATGAAAAATTCTTGAATCTGCAATAACTAATTTTAAAGTAATGCATATCATAAGAACATGATAATGATAAAGTTTAATTGAAAAATTACATAAGTGACGGGCCAAATTTGCAACTGCAATACTTTTGAATGTTCCAATCCTGTATACATAAAAGACAATGAATATAGTTAGATAAAAAAAGTTGCTCTAATATAGTGTATTTCAATTAATATAGAATAAATAATAAATTTATCATGTACCTAATTTAGATTTTGAAAAACTTCTTTGTAAACTACATTTGTAGTTTCATTAGTGTCTTCACCATCGTCATCAGCAATAAAAATTTTCAAACCTTTGCGTGATGTAACCCTTGAAACAGCAACATACAGTTGGCAATGAGTAAAAACTGGTTTTGGAAGGTATACTACAACATATTTAAGAGACTGCCCCTGACTTTTGTTGATTGTCATTGCGAATGATATTGCAATAGGAAATTGCTTGCGTTGGAATTTAAAAGGTATTATGAGATCAGAGGGAGTTAATGACAATCTTGGAATAAACACTTTCTGACCAATATTGCTTCCTGATATTACCCTTCCTTCTAAAATGTAGGAACCCATGTGTGTAATAATAAGGCGTGTTCCATTACATAGTCCAGCTGTCTGATCAATGTTTCTCAGCAACATAACAGGGACTCCAACTTTAAGATTTATTTCATGATTTGGCAATCCTGATGCTTTTATTGTGTTCAAGAATTCAGGTGTTTGAATATTCTCTGTTCCATCCATGGTTTCACTATCTGAACACCGTGTATTAGCAGACATATATGTTTTGGACTCCCCAGCTGGAAGCAATGACATGATATAATTATTGATGATGTCAACATTATCATTTTTTGGAGTTAAAATAGCTCTATCCTGGAAAAAGGATGCATCATAGAAATTATCAATAAAGATGGATAAGTACTGTTGACGATTGAGGCAAGTTGATCTCCAGAATTTTTGATAACAATATCATCTGGAATTGCAATCGACACATCACCATCACTATCATTACCAACAGTTCCTTCTCCAATGCCTAACAACCAATCTGAGAATTCCTTTAGTTGATTAACATCAGTAACCGCACCAGCAGATTCAAGTCTCATGTTCTTAGTTAAGGTCAGGACTGTACAAAATTTCGACAAATAAGAAGAATTAATTGTCGCATGCACGACATCTTGCCTTGTTCCCTTTACAACAACAGGAAGAATCGGTCTAAAGTCACCCAATACGACAACTTTACCTCCAAAAGGAAGACTTGTACTATTTATATTGGAGAATCGCATAATATCCCAGAATGTTCGGTCAACAGCTTCAAAACAATGCTTGTGTGTCATTGGTGCCTCATCCCATATAATAAGCTTAGCCTTCATTATTAGCTTAGATAGAGGACTACCCTGCTTAATGTTGCAAGTAGAATCTTCATTTATATTCAACGGTATCTTGAATCGTGAATGCGATGTCCTCCCTCCTGGTATAAGCAGTGCTGCTATACCACTTGAAGCAACCGTCAATACTATATCACCTTTTGACTGTAAATCTGCAGTGATAGCTCTCCAAATATATGTTTTTCCAGTACCACCATATCCATAAAGAAAAAAAAATCTTCCGAGATCTTCATTCACATGCAACAATAATTTGTTGAAAATATGTCTTTGCTCATCAGTCATTGTAGATACCAATGTTTCACGTTCACCAGCCAAAGCAACTCTATCATAATTTAATTCATCATGAATAAGTGGATTTTCAGTATTGTCTAATAATGCCATGTCTGGTTGTGTCATTGAAGGGAAGTCTCGCAAAGATCTATTATTACATTGCAATAATTTTTCTATTTCAACCTAAGCCAAATTTTGTAATTCTTTTGCACTTAAAAGCAGAGCTGTAAAAATTAAGAATATCATTAAGAATCAATCCAATGAATGATTAGTAATTAATATAGTCAAATTGGAAGTAATTTTTCTATTTCAACGCAAGAAAGATTTTATAATTCTTCTGCACTTAAAAACATATATGTAAAAATTAAAAATGTCATTAGAACTCAATCCGATGAACGATTAGTAAAATATAGTGAAATTGAATTCCCTGGAATTTGAAGATTTTCTCTTTGTCTATGCAAAAGATCATCGGTCAAATACTCCCAAGTTTTGTTCCAAACCAAATCTAGTTGAGCAAGTTGATTTGATGCCAACAAAATTGCAGAAAGTCTCCGCAAGTAGTGACCAATGTCCCAATTGATGGCTTCTATAATCCCATCGATATACTCCTTTTCATCATCTAACAACCCTTTTGCATAGCATGCATCTCTGAAAGATGGGTAGACAACATTGTTGTCACGACCCGATCCCAATAATCTGGGTCTAGTCGGATCATGCCCAGCCTGCACCGTTGTTGAGACGGCGGCAGTAAGCTGTTCAGTAGCAGGTAACCATACAACAATACTATATTTGTCACAACTCAAATTCGGAAATAAACTTTATTTAAACTGAAATTTAAATACAAATAAAAATTTGTTCTGAAAGAAAATACAGAATTTTGAAACAAATGAACAATGCATAAAGGAAATCTATCTAGCAGCTGGGTCATCGGCCTCAGTCCCATCGTCCTCCTGTGGGGACTCTGGCAGTACAACTGGGTACAACACAGGATCATAATAGCTGTTGTAACACAGCTCAGCATCCTCAACATCCCCTAAAAATATATCTCCAGTCAGGAGGGAGCAAAGTACAATTTATGCTAATTTTTAAACAGTTAAATAAGTAATAGAATCATGCAGTTCTAAACAGTTTTAAAACAGGAACAGCTTGTTACAGTATAAAACAGTGATTTGAACAGGTAATGACATATGACCGGCTTGGGTTTGTTACAGGAGGGAGAATGGATTTTGTTACAGTAGTGGTCATAATCATTACGCTATTCCCCAGTCCCCAGTAGTTACAGTACAGTACTCTCGGAGAGAGTTTCGTGTTTGCATCGTGGTTTAAAATTGCATTAAAGCGATTAAGTAAATAACTGTAAACTAACATAAACTATACTTGCCTCAATGAAAATGACTGGAGGGGTAGAAGAACTTCGAGACGGGGAGTTAGAGTTGTCCTCGAATTCCTACATTCGAGAGATAAACTCAGAGATTAGGTTTACCAACTTAGCCATGCTAGTTGTACTCTCTATTTGCGTCCTAGTCAAATTTTAGTTATTTAATTAACCAACACAGAAAAACACGGTTATTAAGTGCGTTGATTAAACACGAGGGATAATATCATTTTAACTTTTGAATTCGGAAAATCATCGTTGATGGCAGATTATTAGAAAAACTTGGTAATTTCTATAAATATAAATATAAAACTAATTTTCTTATTTTAGTGAGAAAACACGTGATTTTTAATTATTAATAAACTTGTCAGTTTTTAGGTGAGAAAATAATAATTAATTTTATACGAAAAATACTTTTTAATCCTTTTAATCGTTAAATAATAAAAACTCGAAAAATCAGAAAAGACAGGAAATCTAAGCTATTACAGTCACAGACCAGCCAGCTGGGCTTATGCCCATTACAATTTATTTACATAAATTGAAATAAGATAAACTGCTGTTAGTCCTAAACTGAAAATATTAAATAAATGTAAACAGAAATAAATAATAAAATAATGATAAATCATAAGTCTCAGATATGGTCCGATCCTCATTTTGGCTAATTGTCTCAACGTCCGGGCGGGGCCGGTATCGTTTGCACTTAGCCGGGTCCATTGACCGATACGGTCGTCACCCAAAAATCAAATATCGAATAAATTCTGAAAATCACTTAAATTCATTTTGAAAATAATTCAGGATTTACGAAAAAATCGGGCAGCATCTCCTCTGTTTTTGGTCAACCCAAAAACTGGGAAAATGGCGCCGATAATTCCTGCAAGTCCCAAACCAGGGAAAAAACCCGCATTTTATATATATTTAAAGTCCACAACCAATCCACAGAATAATCGGGACGACCCGAAATAATTTTGGAAGTCCGATTCCAATTCTACAAATCACAGAACGTTCCCGAAAAATTCCGGAAAACTAAAACACACCAAAAACCATTCCCAAAAAATTCCGGGAATTCAAAATAACTCACAGGACCTTTCCGAAAGTCCCAAAAAATTACGACGTCGCTAAAACCGAATTCCCAAAGGGAATCGGGGACCATTTCATCATCGACAAATAATAATAAAATAGCGGGACAGGGGAATTATACCTCGGATTGCTCGGCTAGAGCTCTCAGATGTAAAATAGAAAGAAAATGATGAGATCCAGATCATTGAACGTTCCCAAAACAGTGCTAGAACCAGCGTCGTCGAAGCAACTCTGAGAAATTTAGAGTCTAGGGCACGACAGGGGCGCCAACAGGGAGAGCTCGGCCAAGGCAGCGAGCTCGGGCAGCGAGCTCGCGAACGCCGACGACAGGGAACAGCGGCTAGGGCGCTGGCGACAGAGGCGCAGAGGGGCACGCCGGAGTCGGGCTTGGCCACGGGGAGAGGGCGGACAGGGCGCTGCCGAGAAGGGGCGCGGGGAGTCGCCGAGGGAGTCGACGCTGTCAGCGGGGAACGTCGGCGTCGGCGCGCAAGGGCGACGCTGTCGGCCGGAGGGTGGCACGAAGGGGGCGGACGCGCGCTCGCGGGGGAGCGAGGGCGCCGGCGGGAAGGCCGCACGGGGGTCGGCGCTGTCAGCGCGCTGGTCGAGGCGGATGCCGGAGGAGGCGCTCGGCGGGGCACTGCCGCGAGGGGGCGGCGAGCTCGGGGCTTGGCGGAGGTTGGTCGGGTGGAGCTCGGGTAGAGGGGTTGGGCGAGGGTTTGAGAGTAGTTGGTAGAGAGATGAAGCTTCTGTGAAGTTGGGAAAGGTTCTGTGAGGGGAAGAATTAAAGTGAAGTTGATTTGTCTTCTGTGAAGTGAGAAGTGGAAAGAGTGGGGAGAGATAATAAATGGTGTGAGGTTGGTTGCTGGAGAGAAAATGGGTTCGTGTGTGGAGGAGAGGAGTTGGGGGGTGAGTGAGAATAGGGAGTGGAGAAGAAGTCTCCACACGAAAATGCTGGTCCTTCGGGACCAGCCCAAAATAATATTTTTTTATAGCAATTAATTAGCCAAGACAAAATCAGTTTTAAAAGAAAGAGATTGGGCTCAGGCCTGGGTCTGGGTTCGGACTCGGGTCTGGGTCTGAAATCCAAAATCCTATTTATTATTTTCGAAATCCTTTTCACTCAAAAACATTTTAATAATAATATTAATAATAATTAAAAATACTAATAACACTACTAAAACATTAATATTAATAATTACATAATTATGGGTTTCACAATCTTTCCTCCTTAGAAAATTTTGTCCTCGAAATTTAAAGTAAGGTTAGGGATTACCTCAAGTCTCAAACAGGTACGGGTACTGCTCCCGCATCTGGTCTTCTCGCTCCCAGGGTGACTCGCCTGGTGAGTTGTGCCGCCACATCACTCTGACTATTGGCGTCACGGTGTTCCTGGTTCTCTTCTCGCCTCGGTCCAAGATTGCCACTGGTTTCTCCGGCACTGTAAGGCTGGGTCCAATCTCCAGCTCTGAATGGTCCAAGATATGGCTCGGGTCTGAGATGTAGCGTCTCAGCTGCGAGACATGGAAGACGTTATGGACGCCTTCGAGACTTGGGGGTAGAGCCACCCGATAAGCCACTTCTCCAATCCTGCTAAGTACTACAAATGGACCAATGTACCTGGGGCTTAACTTTCCTGCTCTGTCGAAACGAATTATTTCTCTGGTAGGCGAGATCTTCACAAATACACTGTCGCCTTCCTCAAACTCCAAAGGCCGTCTGCTGCAATCAGCCCAATGCTTCTGTCTGTCTTGGGCTATCCGGAGCTTGTCTCTAATCATTCTCACCTTCTCTGCTGCTTCGGTCACCATCTCAGGTCCAAGCAACACTCGTTCTCCGACATCGTCCCAGGCAAGTGGGGTGCGGCAACGACGTCCATAGAGTACCTCGAACGGTGTCATCCCGATGCTAGCTTGGTAGCTGTTGTTGTAAGAGAACTCTACCAAGTGCAAATGGTCTTCCCAAGACCCTCCAAATTCCAGGACGCAGGATCTCAGCATATCTTCTAGCGTCTTGATGGTTATCTCCGTTTGCCCGTCAGTCTGAGGGTGGTAGGCGGTGCTGAACTTCAGTTGGGCTCTCAAGCTGTCATGCAAACTCTTCCAAAAGTGAGAGGTAAATCTGGTATCGCTGTCAGATACGATACTTACCGGAACTCCATGAATCCGGTAGATGTGCCACATGTACAGTGCTGCCAACTTTTCGGTGGATAAACCAACCTTGAAGGGGATAAAGTGAGCTGACTTCGTCAGTCGGTCCACTATAACCCAGATGGCATCCTTCCCTCCTTGGGATCGAGGCAGTCCCGATACAAAATCCATCGTTATGTGCTCCCATTTTCACTCTGGAATGTCAAGCGGCTGCAATAATCCTGCTGGTCTCTGCCTGCTAGCTTTGACTTGCTGACAAATTAAACATCTAGCCACATACCTGGATACGTCATTCTTCATTCCGTACCACCATACTATAGTCCACATATCCCGGTACATCTTGTTGGCTCCAGGGTGTATGGAATACTGCGACTGGTGCGCTTCTTGTATCAGCTCGTTCCTCAGTTCGCCTGTTGGTACGCACAGCCTCGTACCATTCTTCAATGCTCCATCGCTGGCGATTGAGAATCCTTCAAGTGTTCCTGCCAGCACTTGGTCTCTGAGTTTGCAAAGCGTCTCGTCTTGAAATTGTGTCTCCTTGATCTTGTCCATAAGACTCAAACGCACTTGCAACTGCATCAATAATGATTCAGCTCCTGGTACGATGGCTTCTCTTCCAAGCTTCTTCATTTCCTCCTCGGGCAGTATAATTTCCAATCCAAGCTTCTCTATGTCCTCCAGCAAATGGCGCTCCTTGGTCAAGAACATCGCCATTGGGTATCGACTAAGTGTATCTACAACAACTTAGGAAAACATACCTAGAAATAATTAGAACACTAGAACATTGATTTGTCACGACATAGGACCGAAATATATAAATAAATATTTTTGTTTGATTATAAACTGGTAGGATACCATGCTTATGTATGTACCCTAAACCTTCCAGATAATGGCCAAAGGAAAGACTACCCGCTCCGGCCCTACTGACGATGAGGTGTCATCAACCGATCACACCCCTTCTCAAGCACGCCGGGACCCACTTCCCTTGCAGCTGATAGACCGTCCCCATGCTGCACCAGCTCCCCGGCCCGTTTATGCTTCCACAACGCAAGCGGCAGAACCGGCACTTTCCCGGGCTGAGCCGCAGACCCCTGCGATAGCGGCCGCACCAGCTGCTCCACCAGTGCCCGTGGATCCCACTGACATAGTGGGAATGCTACGAGGAGTGCTTGAAGCACAGAGAGCTCAAGTAGAAGCCCACAGAGAGCAGACTGCTGCCCAAGCTGAAGCCCATCGCGAGCAGACCACGATTATGAGAGAAGGCATGGAGAATGCCCACAACGTGGCCATGGCTGCCCTCGAGAGAGGAGGAACCACTGTATCAGGGCCACGACCTACCAAGGTAAGCATGATTCAGGAGTTAAGTTATTTTTCTTTAAGGCCATTCTTTTGATTAGAGGCGTATTATTGCATGAAGGTGGGAGACATAGAAAGCTTTAAGAAGCAAGACCCTCGACCTTTCAAGGGAACCAAAGGTATCATCTACGTCGATAAATGGCTGGACCATATGGAGCGTCTCTTGAGCGTCGCTCGACTCCCGGAGGACCTCAAGACGTAAGCTGTAGGACTCCAACTACAGGATATGGCGAGCACCTGGTATCGGAATGAACCCCGACTCCAGGACAAGCAGCTCGGCTGGGACACCTTCAAGAAGCTGTTCCGCAGGAAGTTCTTCCCGACATCTGAGATGCGGGAAATGGAGAGGCAATTACAGAACTTGAAGCAGGAAAACATGACGGTCAGCGAGTATGCGGCAGAGTTCGACCGACTAAGCCGCTTTGCCCAGAACCTGGTAGCTGACCCCAAGGATCGTGCTGAGCGATTCAGGTATGGCTTACGAGAAGAGATTCGCCCCTGTGACCGCAGGTGGCGCTAAGACCTATGAGAGGATCCTGATCCGAGCTCAGGACGTGGAGAAGAGCCAACCTTCTCAATCCAAAAGGGAGTACCCTGGAACTAGCAACTTCCAGGGTAATCAGAAGAGGCCCAACAACAACAACAACAACAGGCCCTCGCACCACCAGCAGCATCATCATCAGGCGAGGACCAATGACCGGGCACACCAGAAGCAGATCCATGTCTGCGATTATTACAAGAGGCCAGGGCACCAGTCGAACATCTACAAGAAGAGGCTAGGTCACTGCCTAGTCTGTGGGTCTGCCACCCACCAAGTGAAGGACTGCCCCATGTGAGGCTATCGGCCAGGAACCAACCAGCAGAGAGCTCCCCTACCTACTCAGCAACAACAGTTTGGACAGCACCAGCAGAAGACTGGGCGAGCTTTTGCCCTAGCAGCTGATGAGCAGGAGCCAGAGCAGGAACCCACCGCTGATGTCATCATAGGTTCCATTTATGTGTTTTCACATCCTACTCTAGCATTATTTGATTCGGGTGCATCACATAGTTTCATATCATCCAAGTTTATATCTGCACACCACATAGATTCGGCACTTAGCAAAGTGATTAGTAGGGTTATGACCGGAGGTGGACCCATACCCATCACTGAGGCTTGTAATTGTCCCATAACCATTTCTGGCCATCAGTTCTTAACACCTTTACTAGTGATGCCCCTGCCCAACTATGATGTAGTCCTAGGGATGGACTGGTTAAGTGAACAGCATGCGCTGATTGATTGTCACCGAGGTTGTGTAATCTTCAGCCCACCAGGAGAACCGAAGTTTGAAATCTCTCGGGCTCCGGAAGATATGAAGAGTATTTCCTACTCCTCTATCACCGAAGAACCCGGGCCTCCTCATCCTATCATCGCAGAATTTATGGATGTCTTTCCAGATAGTCTTCCAGGATTGCCGCCAGATCGAGATGTGGAATTCAACATCGATCTAGTACCTGGCTCTTCCCCTATTTCTCGGAGATGCTACCGAGTCAACCCCAAGGAGGCTAAGGAGATGATGGATCAGATCGACGAGCTGAAGTCGCAAGGATTTATCAGAGACGGAGCTTCACCCTGGGGAGCACCAGTGTTGTTCGTACCCAAGAAGGATGGAACCGTGCGGATGTGCATCGACTACCGGGCGCTGAACAACATCACCATCAAGAACAAGTACCCCATGCCCCGGATCGACGACCTGTTTGATCAACTGAGCGGAGCCAAGGTATTTTCAAAGATAGATCTCAGATCAGGCTATCATCAAATCAAGGTCAGGAAGGAGGATATTCCCAAGACGGCGTTCAACACCAAGTATGGACAATTTGAATTCTTGGTCATGCCGTTTGGACTGACAAATGCTCCTGCGGTATTCATGAACCTCATGAACAAGGTTTTCCATGAATATCTGGATCAGTTTATTGTTGTCTTTATCGATGACATACTGATCTACTCGAAGATGGAGGAAGAGCATGAAGAGCACTTGAGGAAAGTGCTAAGTACCTTGAGGAAGGAGAAGCTCTATGGTAAGCTATCCAAATATGAATTCTTTTTAGACAAGGTGGAATTTTTGGGCCATGTTGTCACAGGAAAAGGAATTTCGGTGGATCCAAAGAAGATAGCTGCTATTGAGAAGTGGACTGCACCAAGCTCGGTTGCAGAGATCAGGAGCTTTTTGGGACTAGCTGGCTACTACCGAAAGTTCGTGAAGGATTTCTCCAAGATTGCGGAGCCAATGACGAAGCTTACCAGGAAGAATGAAGAGTTTCATATGGTCTGAAGCGTGCCAGTCAGCTTTCGAGGAACTGAAGAAGAGGCTCACAACTGCGCCGATTTGTGCTACCCGCAGGTACCGGCGGTTTCTCAATCTATAGTGATGCTTCCGGGAAAAGGACTGGACTACGTTCTTTAACAACACAGGAAAGTGATTGCCTATGCATCTAGACAATTGTGGACTCATGAGAAGAACTACCCCACACATGACTTGGAGCTTGCAGCGGTGATTTTTGCTTCGAAGCTATGGAAGCACTACCTGTATGGAGAGAGGGTGAAAATATTTATGGACCTACTGATAACGCGAAGGTCACAGGTTCGAGACCTGCAAAGGCCACCACTGAAAACATGTCACGACCCGATCCCAATAATATGGGTCTAGTCGGATCATGCCCAGCCTGCACCGTTGTTGAGACGGCGACAGTAAGCTGTTCAGTAGCAGGTAACCATACAACAACACTATATTTGTCACAACTCAAATTCGGAAATAAACTTTATTTAAACTGAAATTTAAATACAAATGAAAATTTGTTCTGAAAGGAAATACAGAATTTTGAAACAAATGAACAATGCAGAAAGGAAATCTATCTAGCAGCTGGGTCATCGGCCTCAGTCCCATCGTCCTCCTGTGGGGACTCTGGCAGTACAATTGGGTACAACACAGGGTCATAATAGCTGTTGTAACACAGCTCAGCATCCTCAACATCCCCTAAAAATATATCTCCAGTCAGGAGGGAGCAAAGTACAATTCATGCTAATTTTTAAACAGTTAAATAAGTAATATAATCATACAGTTCTAAACAGTTTTAAAACAGGAACAGTTTGTTACAGTATAAAACAGTGATTTGAACAGGTAATGACATATGACCGGCTTGGGTTTGTTACAGGAGGGAGAATGGGTTTTGTTACAGTAGTGGTCATAATCATTACGCTATTCCCCAGTCCCCAGTAGTTACAGTACAGTACTCTCGGAGAGAGTTTCGTGTTTGCATCGTGATTTAAAATTGCATTAAAGCGATTAAGTAAATAACTGTAAACTAACATAAACTATACTTGCCTCAATGAAAATGACTGGAGTGGTAGAAGAACTTCGAGACGGAGAGTTAGAGTTGTCCTCGAATTCCTACATTCGAGAGATAAACTCAGAGATTAGGTTTACCAACTTAGCTATGCTAGTTGTACTCTCTATTTGCGTCCTAGTCAAATTTTAGTTATTTAATTAACCAACACAGAAAAATACGGTTATTAAGTGCGTTGATTAAACACGAGGGAAAATATCATTTTAACTTTTGAATTCGGGAAATCATCGTTGATGCCAGATTATTAGAAAAACTTGGTAATTTCTATAAATATAAATATAAAACTAATTTTCTTATTTTAGTGAGAAAATACGTGATTTTTAATTATTAATAAATTTGTCATTTTTAGGTGAGAAAATAATAATTAATTTTATACGAAAAATATTTTTTAATCATTTTAATCGTTAAATAATAAAACTCGAAAAACCAAAAAAGACAAGAAATCTAAGCTATTACAGTCACAGACCAGCCAGCTGGGCTTATGCCCATTACAATTTATTTACATAAATTAAAATAAGATAAACTGCCGTTAGTCATAAACTGAAAATATTAAATAAATGTAAACAGAAATAAATAATAAAATAATGATAAATCATAAGTCTCAGATATGGTCCGATCCTCATTTTGGCTAATTGCCTCAACGTCCGGGCGGGGCCGGTATCGTTTGCACTTAGCCGGGTCCATTGACCGATACGGTCGTCACCCAAAAATCAAATATCGAATAAATTCCGAAAATCACTTAAATTCATTTTGAAAATAATTCAGGATTTACGGAAAAATCGGGCAGCATCTCCTCTATTTTTGGTCAACTCAAAAACTGGGAAAATAGCGCCGATAATTCCTGCAAGTCCCAAACCAGGGAAAAACCCACATTTTATATATATTTAAAGTCCACAACCAATCCACAGAATAATCGGGACGACCCGAAATAATTTCGGAAGTCCGATTCCAATTCTACAAATCACAGAACGTTCCCGGAAAATTCTGGAAAACTAAAATACACCAAAAACCATTCCCGAAAAATTCTCGGAATTCAAAATAACTCACAGGACCTTTTCGAAAGTCCCGGAAAATTACGACGTCGCTAAAACCGAATTTCCAAAGGGAATCGGGGACCATTTCATCATCGACAAATAATAATAAAATAGCGAGACAGGGGAATTATACCTCGGATTGCTCGGCTAGAGCTCTCAGATGTAAAATAGAAAGAAAATGATGAGATCCAGATCAGCGAACGTTCCCAAAACAGTGCTGGAACCAGCATCGTCGAAGCAACGCCGAGAAATTCAGAGTCTAGGACACGACAGGGGCGCCAACAGGGAGAGCTCGGCCAAGGCAGCGAGCTCGGGCAGCGAGCTCGGGAACGCCGACGACAGGGAACAGCGGCTAGGGCGCTGGCGACAGAGGCGCAGAGGGGCACGCCGGAGTCGAGCTTGGCACGGGGAGAGGGCGGACAGGGCGCTGCCGGAGAAGGGGCGCGGGGAGTCGCCGAGGGAGTCGGCGCTTTCAGCGGGGAACGCCGGCGTCGGCGCGCAAGGGAGGCGCTGTCGGCCGGAGGGTGGCGCGAAGGGGACGGACGCGTGCTCGCGGGGGAGCGAGGGCGCCGGCGGGAAGGCCGCGCGGGGGTCGGTGCTGTCAGCGCGCTGGTCGGGGCGGACGCCGGAGGAGGCGCTCGGCGGGGCACTGCCGCGAGGGGGGCGGCGAGCTCGGGGCTTGGCGGAGGTTGGTCGGGTGGAGCTCGGGTAGAGGGGTTGGGCGAGGGTTTAAGAGTAGTTGGTGGAGAGATGAAGCTTCTGTGAAGTTGGGAAAGGTTCTGTGCGGGAGAGAATTAAAGTGAAGTTGATTTGTCTTCTGTGAAGTGAGAAGTGGGAAGAGTGGGGAGAGATAATAAAGGGAGTGAGGTTGGTTGCTGGAGAGAAATGGGTTCGTGTGTGGAGGAGAGGAGTTGGGGGTGAGTGAGAATAGGGAGTGGAGAAGAAGTCTCCACACGAAAATGCTGGTCCTTCAGGACCAGCCCAAAATAATATTTTTTTGTAGCAATTAATTAGCCAGACAAAATCAGTTTTAAAAGAAAGAGATTGGGCTCAGGCCTGGGTCTGGGTTCGGACTCGGGTCTGGGTCTGAAATCCAAAATCCTATTTATTATTTTCGAAATCCTTTTCACTCAAAAACATTTTAATAATAATATTAATAATAATTAAAAATACTAATAACACTACTAAAACATTAATATTAATAATTACAGAATTATGGGTTTCACAATTGTCAATTGTTCTGATATCACGAAATGATTGTGCTCCTTTTGCGTAATTAAGCAAATTTCTCAAATAGTTAGTCCCTTCTGCCTTTCCATCCATTCACCATTATCTCTTTTCCATACAAAGTGAGTAGGAAACTGACCATATATTAGTTCCCTTGCTTGAGAAAACTTTTATTTGCTTCAAACCATGCTAGCAATTTCGATTTTTGAGACTTAGGTCTCTCAAGCACAACATCTATTGCATCATTGTCTGAAAAAATTACGGTTTGCTCCTTTGGCAAGTGGAAACTCAAACGCTCAACGGCAGGTTCTCTATAATTGATATCAAAAGCAAAAAAGTCTCCAAGCAGATTCACACGAAGATAAATATCTACAA
>JANAVB010006599.1:11311842-11411540 GCA_029216955.1 Iris pallida
GCACATCCATGAGTGCATGGCTTTTTAGTCACGCATACATCTTTGCGTGCATGAATTTCTTGTCACGCTCACACTGTGCATGAGTGCGTGTATTTTTAGTCACGCTGTGCGTGCGGTATTTCTTGTCACGCTTACTTTTCATGCCCACGCTTACCAGAGTGTACTCCTTTTACGCTCACTTCTTCATGCTAGACTTAGCGTGACTTGTTGGTCTTAGCAGAGACTTCTTGCGTGACTTATGGTCTTAGCCTAGACTTGTCGCGTGACTTCCTGACCTTGGTTTTCTATTGCTTTATAAGTTATTCATCTAATAGTAGCATGATAATTCTCCTATTATATCCTTACGCCTTTTTCATGAACTTGAAATCATAGCATGTTAATGATTGTGTATTAGTGCCCAGCGTCTTGATTGGTTTATGGATACCCAGTAAGACTGGAACTTGACCTCGAGAGTTATAGACTCGACCCTATTTAATGCTAATTGACTTTCATGCCTTGTCACCATTTATAACGATGGTTATCTTGACTAAATTGATCAAGCGTTCCTAGTTGGAACTAAGAGACTGGCTAGTCGTCTTATTAAAATAAATGAATGAGACACGTTCACGTCATGAACTATTATAATCGACTAGGATCCCGAATATTGACATACATGCACATGCAGGCTTCAATCTATTTATTTATTTATTTATTTTCTATAAAAGAAGCATGTGTACTTTATGGTCAAGGCATGATTATTTCGTGGTTAGTTTGATTGTTGTATTACGCTATGTAAGACCTACAACATAACCGCACGGGTATCATTGTAGAGTTGCGCATATCGTACCCCGTAAGAAAGTACTCATTGAATGACCATGATCTACGTATGGAACTTCATTCAACGTAAAGACTATTAAGTTAAATAAAATAATGATTGCATGGAGAGAATGGATTCCCGAGTTCTTACATGGCAGCCCCCTTGGAACGAGTAGTACCCGACGGGCCGGCTGGTTTCCACAATATTGTAAATCTGCCACACGGGCAGGAAACGGTATCTGCTTTTATTATTATTGTATATTGTATATTGACGGGCGTCCTGCTAGGACTCGTCTAATTCATGTATGGCGCACATGATTGACTGGATAGACTAGCCTTGCTCGCACATAGTAAGAACTGAGAAATCTTTATTGCATTATTCCAGGATAACTTGGGACTCACAATAGTAAGCCGTAGAATTTGATTGGCCGTTCAAGATGATTTGTTTGTGTACTGTACCTACTCTGTTACCTAACTGGGATAATCAGAATGTCAGGACATGACGGGCCAACTTCTGTCCTTGTTTGGTTGGGAGGTTGGTTCGAAGTGTCGTGATGTGATGTGAATCCTAGTAGCAAGCAGAGATCTATTATTATATTCTTTTACTTACTGGTTTATGTCCTTCATATCGTCCTTCCTTGTGGTACTTGCTATTAGAGGTCTAACCTCTCTGGTTTTGTATGGCCAGATTTAGAGCCGGTCCCCGAGGATCCAGCTTACTTCTACCTCCAAGATGGTCAACACTAGGGGAATGATTACAGAGGACTCGAGTGGGTTCCTTACTTCACCGCTCGTTTTGTTATTTACCTTTATACTTAGCCGTTTGGCACCGACATGTTAGTCGGATTGTCTTGTACTTACTTTTACATAATTGTAATTAAGTCAGACTGCAGCTGATAACAATTATGTATACTTGCTATATCATCTGGCTATGTTTTGAAAGGCCAGATCTCAAGAACATTTTGACTGAGCGTTTGGGACGCCTTACTGCTTTTTCTTACATGTTCTCTATTACTGTTCTTGCTTGAATGATTGAGACAATAGATGTGAAATGACCATAGTAAGATTTATGTAGTATGCACCCCTCGTCTGGTTAGACAGTATTGATCGTATTATACGGTATTCATCTACTCGTAATACGTAGCTGGCTGAGTCATTCTCCCGCTCTCCAGTATTCTGGTTCTGGGGCGTGACACGCGTCATGACGTGCTATGTCCGGATCCGTATACTATTCGGAGAATGGGAAATTTTATAGATAGTGTGATCAATGCCCATCTTCAGTTACTACTTGTATCATAGCTATACCCTCACCTCACGATGGGTATAGCCTGACCTGTGCTACTACTTGCTCCATAGCTTGCCATCCCGGCCGGGCTGAGTCCACATACTTGTAGTCGGTCGACTGGAAGCCTGATCTTGACCCATACCGATCATATTATGCTATAATATTCGAGGCACATTTTACATTTATTACATCAGTCACATATTACAGTTCAGCTTACTTTCCTGCATGATTTATCCTGACATGATTTTCAGTTTACATATCCTGTTATACTTACATCTTGATATGTTCATCTCGTACTCTGTTATGATTGACTGTTTAGAGCATTTGTCATTACTATGGAATTTGTTGCCAGCGTTGTACTCGTTCATTTTTCTGACAGGATACCATTATGATATATCCAGATGACATAGATGCGGACTGCTCTACCCACTATGGGTATGGTCAGGACATAGACTGCGACCAGTTGACACCCTTGGAGCCAGTGGATGACAGTACTTCTATCTAGATCTATTAGCTAGGTTTGACTGGACTGCGTTCCAGCTAGTACTATCAGACTGTAGCTTCTATGTTATATTTTGAGACCCTATGATGATGTATATATATCTGGGCTTGTGTCGGACACTGGACTTATTTCCTATTTCATCTATCATATGTTTCCTTCTGTGCTATCTACCTTAGTTTTATCATGTGATTGAGACTGTATTGCTATGTCACCTTCATTCGGAGAGTATATACTGTACAGGTACCTTTATACTGTTAGTCGTAGTATTTACAGACGTTATATACAGCGTTCTACCGCCAATACTGCGGAGTAGGCTGGACGTACCCACGTGCTCGTGTCCCTCATAAGGGTGCAGATCGTGACAATAACCTTCTAGCAACTAATAAAAGTGGAGTCTGATTGATCCTTTGTTGGATAAAGTAAGCCAAAAATTCTCGAATCGCAATGAACTATCGTTTTTTGACTCATTTTCTGTTGATTGCTTTATCTTAATACCCTCCTCCCATCCATCTTCCCCCCTTGGAAATAATAGTGGATACTGTAATGACAAATAAAGCTTTGTTAATATGGAAACACGTTGTAACATAACCGATTGGGTTTCAACAATAATGTCTCTCTCAGAATCTGCTGCATCAAAGTCACCAACAATTAGAGCAGCAACTTCTGATACATTAGGAAGATTGTGAGTTCTAGCATCGCGTCCTTTTTTTCCAATCAGTTTCAGCTTCACATTAGCAAATTCATCTTCAGCTATTTTATCACAACCATTCTATATATTTTGACATATGGATTACACGAATCCAATGTTTCTTTTAAATCCCTAACAATTGATTCTCTCAAGGAAGAAGAATCCCTTTCCATCCTGTATCAAAGAAAATAATATTAATTATGTAAACCATAAATTTTTATGAATTTTAGTAATAAGTGTAAAAAAATTATAGTATTGCATACCCAATAACAGACATTCGATTGCGTATTTTATTATCCGTATCATATATGTACAATTGGAAAAATTTGACGTCGATCCAGGAACTGGAAGTAAGCTACCAATCTGGTGGTAGTTTTCCCCGCTCATGACAAACATAGGGGGGCCATTACCATCATTTACTGAACTAACAAAGTGACCACCCATTGAAGTAAAAGAAAACATCATGTTGAATGCCCGAATATTTTTCAAAAAATATTTACTTCTATCATCGTCACCAAAAAATAATTGTCGAATCAATGACGGTGGATCTTCATAAGAGCAAGTTGAATTTTGCCTTACAAGCAACATAGAGAAAATTTTGGGACAGTTACATTTCTATGTTTTTCGTCCCTTTCACCATACCACATCATTGCCCCACAATCTTGACAAATCGAAGACGGATCTCCTATGTCAAAATAATCTGTAAAATAGCATATAATTATGACTTTGCACGACTTTTAATTTTATAAATGAAAAAACGTGTTTAAATAAGTAACAAAAAAATATAACTTATTGCAAAAATGTTAACAATACCTGCATGACCATGCCCATCAACATGATGACTTGGATCACTATCAGCATCATTTTGAAGGACCGATTGTTGAATATTAGCAGTTGTTATTGGATTCGAATGATTAAGTGCTGATAGTTCCAGTAATAAAGATTAATTAATTATTTTAAAACATTAAAATTTAATAAATAATTAAAGAATAACTTCATGACATTTACTTTATAAGATTAAAAAATTTGTATACCATCATGCTCAAAATGACTGTTATTAGAAGTTTGATTTTTCTGCAGCAATGTTGACGCAATACCATTTCTATTGAAAACAAATCTTTGACATTTTTTTACATTGGATAAGCCACTCGATAAACAACTTGTTTTCGCTGCATAATACATATAAATTTAAAATAATAAAGCAATATTAGGTTTATTAATAAATAAAAATTGTTATCAATCATAAATGAGTGTATAATTATGTTAATTAGCTTATAATATACCGTTGGTTATATCCCTCAAAGGAGCCATGCTGTCACGACCCGCACCCAATGTAAGGGCACGGGAAGTAACGAACGCCCAGCCTACGCCGCAGTGTCGGACGGTAGAACGCTATCCTGAGTCACCATATCTAATACAATCTAAATAAGCTATAAATAGAGAGTAAAATAATACGTAACTCAATCACAATACTAAGATGGAATAGAAGAAGAATCTCAAGAGAGTCACAATAAAAGTCTAGGTGTAAACTACCAGAAATAATCTCAAGTACAACTCATAAAGTCTCAAACAGAAAATACAAATAAAGTACTAAGTCTCAGCTAGACTATGGGCAAGTCCTCAGCGACTGTGGGATCCTCCTGTGGGTCCACGTCGCCAGTGTCATCTAAGACAATGCCATAATAAGTAGGACAGTACTCCTCATCATTACCTGTAAAATTTTTAACGTACCCAGTCAGGACAGAACGAGCACATATCTCTCACAACAGTTCATATCAGGAATGGACATATAAAGCAAGCTATAGAAAATTATACATGAATCGCTGTAAAGAAAAATCAACAGGAGAGAAGATACAAGCTGAGATATAATGTGATAAATAAAGAATGTAACCTTCTACGTAAATCAGAGCATGAATTGGTTATGTAAACAGCTTGGTTGCACATGGATACAGCTATGGAATGCACATGGATACCTACTAGGGATAATGATCACATAACCAACTATACTCTCCCTGCCCCCAACCAATACACAAGGATCAAAGCATGTTATGTTATTGCACATGAATAACAACTACTGTATACATGGAACTCATATGGTCATGAGTGTACATGAATAACATATGAGTGCACATGGACAAATAGGAATACATGGAGTACATGATGACCATGATAAAGTACATAAACATGACATACTCGATGTAAGCCCCCTGAATTTCCTGAATTATTTTTTGAATTTTCTAATGAATTATTTTCAATAATTTATTTCTATATAATTAATTTTTTGATCATTAATGCTCTTTACCGTGACTTGGAATTCTAGAGCATCAGGGATGCCAGTCTCTGGAAACTTCCTTCTTGGAGTTTGTAGTAGACGAGATTATCTTCATTTTGATATATCCTGTCCCACTTGAACTCGTTCCCTTGTGCTCCTTTTACTTCGCACAAGTTCGGGTCAATATTAGACCATTTAATTATTAATTGAATTCCCACTCTTTTCCTTGATCATCGTTTGCACGTTACCGTGACTTTTAATCTACGAGCACCAGACCAGTCATTTTCTCAGAACCAACTTGTCATGTTTGATCTACTCGAGGCGCTCTTCACCCATGACCTTCGTGTCCCACTCAGACACTCCATTTTGTGCTCCATTTCCTTCGTACAGCTTTCGGGTCAAATTAGGCCAATTAATTATCTACCGTAATACCTGATTTAATTTCCAATTTAATTTCAAGACCCGACATCGACCTAACCTAGTCGACCCCAAATAGGGACATGACCCACATGAAGTCTACTACCCGTCTGCCACTTGCGTCCCATTTATTTGAGCCCCCACATGCTACTTATTTGCCCATGATCATAAATACATGTTTTTAATTCAAATATTGCACCCTGTCTATTTTGGCCCAACCCGGCTCCACTGAACCCAGTCCAAGCTCCTTGTTACCCTTCATTAATATCCATACACTAATTTTTCCCTACTCTAAAATATCCTCCTTATACAAATATCTCTCTTTCTCTCTCTTCTCTCCCCACACATCACACCTACACCCCTCCCCTCTCCCATCAGGACAACCCTCCCTCACCCATGTGGCCGGCCTACACACCCTCCCCACCTCTCTCTATTCTAATTCTCTCTCTCTTCTCTCTTAATATCTACACACACACATATTAATATCTCTCTCTCCCCCTTTTATTTTAAAAAACATAACTCACCCACAACACCCGAGCTCCCCCACAGCTGAGCCCAGCCCCAGGCCGACGGCCAAGCACCGCCAACCAAGGCCGAGCTCCTCCCCGACTTCCTCTCTTCTCCTCCTTCTTCTCCATCTACACCATTCATCATCATCACCATCACCCTCTTCTTCTCCTTCAACAACAACATCACCACCATGCACCACTCTCACCCCCACCACCTTCACCATCACCCGCGCCACCGCCACTGTACCATGCCGCCGCCGCCCTGGACGGCCGACGCAGCTACTCAGGCGTACCGCAACAGCAGCAGCAGTGCGCAGCACCGTGCGCGCGAAAGCAGCCGCGGCCTGCCGCGCGTGCACTGCCGCCGCCGCCGCCGCAGTCGCCGCCCGCCTCCGGAGAGCCCCCCTCGGCCGGGCGCACCTCCGGGCAGGCCCCGTGGCGAGTCCCTGCGTCCCTGGCGCGAGAAATGCTCGATTCGTGCGTTTTGCACTGAATCACGTCGACGCGCGCGCGGACGGAATTCAAAATATGCGCCTCGTCGCAGCGACTTCGCACACGTTTTTCGGGGAATCCGACCGTTGGATCGATGATTTCTTCATTCCGTTACAATCTCGGTATATCCTTCTTCACCTTTGTCAAATTTCACCCGTTAATTTTATCGTTTGATACATCAAAACCGGCCACCAAGTTGACGTTTTAAATTGTGTTATTTTTGGACAGTTTTGTGACGCCAACTTCGTGGGTTCGTATCTTCGTCGTCGCAGCTCCGGTTGGCACGCTACTAGTTCCTGTGCGAAGCTGGTATAACCCTCTTCCTGCCCCCTTTAGATTTTATTTCAGTTGAGCTTGTTAGGTCGGTCGAATTCGACGCCAAAGTTGGTCGTTCGAATTCTTAGTGTTGCACTTGTAAAATTCTATTTTTGAACCCAGGACTCCGGATTCAATTTCTGACACCACCAGTAGACTCGTGGCGTCATTATGGCATGTTTTTATATAACGTTTACCTGATTTGGAGAATGTGGGCCCTGGCACGCATTTCGGTGCAAAGCGGGTCCCACTTTCTAGGTCAACGTGTCATTTTGAGTTCGGCTCCTCGGAATTCAATTCCGAATATACCGTTGAGTTCGTATCGTCGTTCTGGACTCGTTGACATATAATTTGCTAAGTTTTGAGGACATTGGCTCCGACACGCTTTTTCGTGCAAATCTTTCTCCTTTGTGGTATTTTGAGTTCCATCGAATTCCGGTGATTTCACAATCACTGAAATGGATGTGTTGACCCTGTAGATGTTTGTAGAGACTAGCTTTGACCCAGTTTGACCATGGTTGACTACTTTGACTGAACATCGAAGTAGAGTCAACATTTGACCTAGGTTAGACTCGTTTTGACCCTGGTTGACCACGGTTGACTATTTTGACCAAAAGTCAACCGGAAGTCAACCGTAGCCTAAATTGACCAGAACTGGACCAGAGTTGACCAGTTGACCCAAAGTCAACTGTTAGTCAACGTTAGTCAAGTTTAACCCGAGTTGACATAGGGTTGACCAGAGTTGAATTGTTGACCAGAAGTCAACTGTAAGTCAACCCTTGACTTAGATTGACCTAGTTTGACTTAGTATGACCTGATTTTACTTCCAAACCCTTATATTGATACAGTATTCCATCTATAGGTCCTCGAGGCACTGTTCTTGGACTCATTTGACATATTCCACCAGATCTCAGGCGAGTACATTCTCTGATAACTTTTTTCCAATTTATGATAACTGTTATGATTCATGTACTTAGTGTAGATATGCTTATTCCTGACACATGGTTCTCACGGATTGGTATTCCTGGATCCCGACGAGAGATGTTTCTCCTTCTTAGGTTGGGATGTATTGTGCAAGCTCCCTTGTAGCTCTTGCACAATATATGGTCACTGATTCTAGAGAAGACTTGCTCCCTTCTCATTAGAATCCCGTGCAGTGACGTGTCCTGTTTGGATCCATTCTACCAGTTGGGGTAGGGGGAGTAGTAGCGTATGCCTGTGATCAGATCCATCCCGCATTCCCGAACAGTGTGAGTCATATACCGCACATATAACTTGCCAGGCCAGTTCTTGACATGAACCCAAGCCGATCACAAGTTGAAACTGCTACTCACACACATTGGATATATGGCTTACCTTGATTTGTGTACATACCATGATTCAGTTCTACTTTCTTGTTCTAGCTCTAGCTCTACATCCTACCATGCCATGTGTCACGACCCGCACCCGGATATACGGGTACGAATACGTGGGCCACGCCCAGCCTACGCCGCGGTATCGACGGTAGAACGCTGTCAAGTATACTATACTAACTACAACATCTAAGAATCCATAACTAGAAATGTACTCATATCACATCACGAAAACTAAGGAAGATAAGACAAGAATTAATAACAATATCACTAGAACAAATAGAATCTACAATAATCATAAGACATTAAAAATAAAGAAGGAACAACAAGACTAACTAAGGATAACTACCAGGCAACTCCCATAGAAGAATAGTGAGATCCACCTCAGCTAGCAACATCATGAAGTCCAATAATGAGGGCACAACTACTCCTAAAATTTGTCAACATATCCGGTCAGGATGGAACGAGTACATATATCTCATAACAGATCTCAAGATAGAATAAAAGCTATAAGGCTGTAAATAGAGCATATACAATGAATCATGGAGTGTACATATATGTATCATGGCATGGTAAGCTGTAGAGCTAGAGCTAGAACAAGAAAGTAGAACTGAATCAATGTATGTACACAAATCAAGGTAAGCCATATATCCAATGTGTGTGAGTAGCAGTTTCAACTTGTGATCGGCTTGGGTACCTGTCGAGAACCGGCCTGGCAAGTCATAAGTGCGGTATATGACTCACACTGTTCATGAATGCAAGGGGATGTGATCACAGGCATACGCTACTACTCCTCCTACCCCAACTGGTAGAATGGATCCAAACAGGACACGTCAATGCACGGGATTCTAATGAGAAGGTCGCGAACCTTCTCTAGAATCAGTGACCGTATATTGAGCAAGAGCTACAAGGGAGCTTGCACAATACATCCCAACCTAAGAAGGAGAAACATCTCTCGTCGGGATCCAAGAATACCAATCCGTGAGAACCATGTGTCAGGAATAAGCATATCAACACTAAGTACATGAATCATAACAGTTATCATAAATTGGGAATAAGTTATCAGAGAATGTACTTGCATGGGGTCCTGCTGTCAATATGAATCAGGGTTCAGAGTAAAGCCACAGACCTAAAAATAAAATAATACAAGAGCTGATCAGGGTCAAAAGATATACTAACATCTAGGTCAAACTAAGACAAACTGGGTCAAGGTTGACGTACAGTTGACTTTGGTCAACTGGTCAACTCTGGTCAACCCTAAGTTTAATCTAGGTTAAATAGGTCAATGGTTGACCTACAGTTGACTTTGTCAAAAAGTCAACGTTGGTCAAGTCTGATCAAACCTAGGTCAATTGTTGACTCTATTTCGACGTCTAGTCAAAGTAGTCAACCATGGTCAAACTAGTCTCTATAAACATCTACAAGGTCAACTTATGAATTTCAGTGTTTAGAAATCACTGAAATCGACGGGTCTCTAAAACAACCAAAAGAAGAAAATATAATAATAATAGGGTGACACAAAAAGGGAAGAAATCTACAGATGTTGTCGGATGATAAAACTAACATCACCAACGTGTCCAGAATGCTCAAATCAGCTAGGATAGCCTGCCAAAAGTCCAATTTGGACACAGGAGCAAAACGGTAATTTCGGACCAAAATGATGTCCGTCGTTGGACACACTTTGCACCGAAAAATATGTCAAAATAAAAGTGCACAAAACCTAACAAATTATATGTCCACGAATCCAGAATGACGATACGAACCCAACGGTATATCCAGAATTGGATTCCGTTGACCCGATCTCAAATTGGTCCGTTGACCAGGACATTGGAAACCGATTTGCACGGAAAAAGCGTGTCGGAGCTAATATCCTCAAAACTCAGCAAATTATATGTCAACAAGTCCAGAATGACGATACGAACTCAACGGTATATCCGGAATTGGATTCCGATGAGCCGAACTCAAAATGACCCGCTGACCCGGATATTGGTATCCAACTTGCACCGAAATACGTGTCGGAACCAATGTCCACTAAAACCTAGCAAATTATATGTCAACGAGTCCAGAATGACGATACGAACTCAAAGGTATATCCGGAATTGGATTCCGATGGGTCGAACTCAAAATGACCTGTTGACTCAGAAAGTGGGACCCGTTTTGCACCGAAATACGTGCCAGGGCCCATGTTCTCCAAATCAAGCAAACTTTATATGAAAACATGCCAGAACGACGCCACGAGTCTACTGGTGGTGTCAGAAATTGAATTCGGAGTCCCGGGTTCAAAAATGGAATTTTACAAGTGTAACACTAAGAATTCGAACGGCCAACTTTGGCGTCGAATTCGACCGACCTAACTAGCTCAAACTGAAATGAAATCTAAAGGTGGCAGGAAGAGGGTTATACCAGCTTCGCACAGGAACTGGTAGCGCGCCAATAGGAGCTGCGACGGAGGAGATACGAACCGCGAAGTTGACGTCACGAAACTGTCCAAAAATAGTTCAAATTAAAACGTCAACTTGGTGGTCGGTTTTGATGTATCAAACGACGAAATTAACGGTTCAAACTTGACAGAAGTGAAGAGGGATATACCGAGATTGAGACGGAGCAAGGAGTTCGCCGATCCAACGGTCGGATTTCCCGAAAAATATGCACGAAGTTGCTATCCCGGGCGCGAATTCTGACTTCGTTCCCGTGCGCGTCACGGCGGGATCTCGTGCAAAACGCACGGATCGCCTCCGATATACGTCGGAGAGAGGAGCGGAGGCCGCGGGGCCTTGCTTGGGGGTGCGCCCGACCGAGGGGGGTCTAGCCGGCGGCGGCGCCCGGTGGCGGCGGCAGCGCGCGCTCGACTGGCCGCGGCTGCTGCCGGCGCACTGCTGCTGCCTCGCTGCTGTTGCGCTGCTGCGGTGGCGCGCCGGCCACGTGGTGGCGCACGGCTGTGCGGTGCTGCTGCGGCCCAGCGGAGCACAGCAGCGACGAGCGGCGCGGTGGTGATAGTGTGGGGTGGTGGAGATGGTGGTGGTGTTGAATAATGGTGATGGTGGTAGTGGAGATAGGGATGAGAATGGAGGAGGATGAGAGGAAGAAGATGGAGAAGTGAAGGAGGAGGAAGTTGGAGGTGGGGAGCTCGGGGAGGCTCTCGGCCATGGAGGGAAATGGCTGTGGGGATGGTGGTGTTGATGGGAGAGGTTGCGTGAGAGAGAGAGAGTTGACTTTATGTATAGAAGAGAGAGAGAGAGAGAGAGAGAGAGAGAGAGAGAGAGAGAGAGAGAGAGAGATTAATGAGAGAATAGAGAGAGGGGGGTGTTGTCCTGGTGAGGGGGAGTGGGGTGTGCGTGTGTGTTGGAGAGAGGGGTGAGGTGGTGTGGTGTGTGTTTGTTTAATAATAGGAGAGAGAGTTATTTATATACACATATATATTTATATATATATATATATATATATATATATATATATATATATATATATATATATAGATATAGATATATAGATATATAGATATTTGTAAAGTAGAGAGGAAGTGATATTTCCAAAATAGAAAAAAATAGGAAATTTAAGCGGGGTATTTGAGCAGTCATGAGAGGGCAACATGGAGCTTGGGTTCGAATTTGGTCGAGCCGGGTCGGGTCGAAATCGGATCGGGTACAATATTTGAATTAAAAACAGGTATTTATAATCATGGGCAAATAAATAACATGCGGGGACTCAAATAAATGGGACACAAGTGTCAGGCGGGTAGTAGGCTTCGTGTGGGCCATGTCCCTATTTGGGGTCGACTAGGTTGGGTCGATGTCGGGTACCGAAATTAAATTGGAAATTAAATCAGGTTTTACGGTAGATAATTAATTGGCCTAAATTGAACCGAAAGTTGTGCGAAGGAAATGGAGCACAAAATGGAGTGTCTGAGTGGGACACAAAGGTCATGGGTGAAGAGTGTCTCGAGTAGATCAGGCATGACAAGTTGGTTTCGAGAAAATGACAGGTCTGGTGCTCCTAAATTAAAAGTCACGGTAACGTGCATATGAGGATCCAGGAAAAGAGTGGGAATTCAATTATTAATTAAATGGTCTAATATTGACCCGAACTTGCCCGAAGCAAAAAGAGCACAAGGGAACGAGTTCGAGTGGGACACGATATATCAAAATGAAGATAATCTCGTCTACTACAAACTCCAAGAAGGAAGTTTCCAGAGACTGACATCCCTGATGCTCTAGAATTCCAAGTCACGGTAAAGAGCATTAAATCAAATAATAATATCTGTTCAAAATAATTGATTTATAAAATTGAAAAAAATAAGCCCAAAATTCATGGGCTTACAATCCTACCCACCTTATAAAAATTTCGTCCTCGAAATTAAAGGTTGGTAGTGGGGTTAAAACATGATAGAAGATTTAGGCAATATTTTAGGCACGATTCAAGAATGACGAGTTTGCACGATCAAGAAAATCGATTTACAATTGTTCAGGCACGATGAGGGATTTGGCACGATAGAATCATGATATGAACAAAATTATATGTGCATGATTTCAGAAATAAGCCAAGTCATTGGGACACAATTCTAGAGACGATTAGAGGAATCGACGATATAAATGAAGTTCAAGTACGGGGTGACCCGTAGGACTTAGGTTGATGGAAATCAACATGAAAGTCGCACATGCTTGATCAAGATGAAAAGCTAACCATGACCAAAACAAGGTTTGGCATAGTTGAGATAAAATTTCAGACACAAACAAAAATCGAAGTCAATGTCTTATAGGCCCGATCAAAGATTAAGGAGGATGATTGATAAAATCATGAAATACGATCCAAGTTCGAACGCGATTAAAATCAAAAATAGTCTAAGTTCACTTGGCACGATTTGAGGGTTAAGATTATCAAGATCTTAAAAATCAAAGTTGGATAGTCATGATCTAAAACAGGGCTAAGAGAAGCAAATGGAGAGAAAATTTTGAGAATAGCACGATTGAGAGATAGATCGGATAGAAATTTGATTATAGGTTACATAAGCACGATCAAGATCCAAGTTCAGCTATGAAAGACGGTAAAATCATGAATTCGAAATCAAGGTCCTAAAAGCACAATTTAGAAAGGAACCCAAGTCACAAGGAATTCAAAGTCATCTAGAGTCTAGTCAGCAACCAAGACTCTTTGGCACGATAAACAAGACGACCAAAATTGATTGGTCATGGACAGAAGGGAATTAAAATCTTAACAGTATCGAAATTTAAGAAACAATTTAGATATGAAATTTTCAAAATTTTCAGAGTTTCTAAGTGTAGATGACAGATGTAGATATGATGTAGGTGATTTGTGTAATCAAGACATAGCTAAACAAGGCAAAGGAAATGACGGCAAGATGAGAAAATCATCATGCGATGGGAGAGAAAATAATGATAAATAAGAAATAATGGTTAGAATTTATCTTGCTCAATTGGTAAAAGAAGTGAATCAACTTAAGATATGACCTGATAACCATACACGTCTATCCAAAATCATGTTGCTAGAATTTACGCCACGCCAGTAAACATAGCTACAATAAACAATAGAGTCCATAACCAAGGTATACACCCTATAATCATGTCATCTAGATTTCTTACCACGCCAACCGGTATGGCTGCAAGAGAATCTAAATTCCATAACTAGGATAGTATATCCAAAATCAGGCTCCATGTCCTTGTTCCGCTAGCTAATATGACTGCGATAAATTCTAAACTCCATAAATAAAGTAGACACTTACTGTTCTCATCGTCCTCGCCCAAAATATGTTTATCAGGATATCTTAACTCAATTCTTAAAAGAATTATCCAAAACAAAATCAAAGGTCAACAACGAATATTAAGATTTAAAATTCAACAACGAATCAAGGATAATTAAATAAAAACTAGCTAAAACAGATTCTGAGGTAGAGTTTAGAAGAAAATTCTCAGGAGATGTCCAAAGGTACCATCTAGGTCAAGATAAAGGAAATCATTGGAATATAATCTAACACAATCTCAACCTGATATGAGACTGGTAAATCATATTCTCGTCTCGACCTAGAAGATATATAAGTTCAACTTATACCTTCCCTCTGGGGTCCACAAACTCATTCCAAGAAAGAATAGAGTTGATAACGGACAGATGTTTCAGAAATCAGGACGGACAGAACAAATGGAAAAAGTTTCGAAAAGTTCGAAATAAGATTCCCAGGGGTCATCCCTGGAATCTACCAAGAGTTCCTAATATGTGACTGAGTACCAAATTCCTAAAATATTCTATGACTCAACCTTAATCCTAGGACAGGCTCGCAGTAGTACAGAAAAGCTCAAGTACTACCACGACTTCGCATTAATTGCAAAGACTGACCTGCATGGGCCACCACTAAAAACGTGTCACGACCCGCACCCGGATATACAGGTACGAATACGTGGGCCACGCCCAGCCTACGCCGCGGTATCGGCGGTAGAACGCTGTCAAGTATACTATACTAACTACAACATCTAAGAATCCATAACTAGAAATGTACTCATGTCACATCACAAAAATTAAGGAAGATAAGACAAGAATTAATAACAATATCACTAGAACAACTAGAATCTACAATAATCATAAGACATGAAAGATAAAGAAAGAACAACAAGACTAACTAAGGATAACTACCAGGCAACTCCCATAGAAGAATAGTAAGATCCACCTCAGCTAGCAACATCATGAAGTCCAATAATGAGGGCACAACTACTCCTAAAATTTGTCAACATATCCGGTCAGGATGGAAAGAGTACATATATCTCATAACAGATCTCAAGATAGAATAAAAGCTATAAGGCTGTAAATAGAGCATATACAATAAATCATGGAGTGTACATATATATATCATGGCATGGTAAGCTGTAGAGCTAGAGCTAGAACAAGAAAGTAGAACTGAATCATGGTATGTACACAAATCAAGGTAAGACATATATCCAATGTGTGTGAGTAGCAGTTTCAACTTGTGATTGGCTTGGGTACCTGTCGAGAACCGGCCTGGCAAGTCATAAGTGCGGTATATGACTCACAATGTTCAAGAATGCAAGGGGATATGATTACCGGCATACGCTACTACTTCCCCTACCCTAACTGGTAGAATGGATCCAAACAAGACACATCACTGCACGGAATTCTAATGAGAAGGTCGTGAACCTTCTCTAGAATCAGTGACCATATATTGAGCAAGAGTTACAAGGGAGCTTGCACAATACATCCCAACCTAAGAAGGAGAAACATCTCTCGTCGGGATCCAAGAATACCAATCCGTGAGAACCATGTGTCAGGAATATGCATATCAACACTAAGTACATGAATCATAACAGTTATCATAAATTGGGAATAAGTTATCAGAGAATGTACTCGCCTGGGGTCCTGCTGTCAATATGAATCAGGGTTCAGAGTAAAGCCACAGACCTAAAGATGAAATAATATAAGAGCTGATCAGGGTCAAAAGATATACTAACATCTAGGTCAAACTAAGACAAACTGGGTCAAGGTTGACGTACAGTTGACTTTGGTCAACTGGTCAACTCTGGTCAACCCTAAGTCTAATCTAGGTTAAATAGGTCAATGGTTGACCTACAGTTGACTTGGTCAAAAAGTCAACGTTGGTCAAGTCTGATCAAACCTAGGTCAACTGTTGACTCTATTTCGACGTCTAGTCAAAGTAGTCAACCATGGCCAAGCTAGTCTCCATAAACATCTACAAGGTCAACTTATGAATTCCAGTGTTTAGAAATCACTGAAATCGACGGGTCTCTAAAACAACCAAAAGAAGAAAATATTATAATAATAGGGTGACACAAAAAGGGAAGAAATCTACAGATGTTGTCGGATGATAAAACTAACATCACCAACGTGTCCAGAATGGTCAAATCAGCTAGGATAGCATGTCCAAAAGTCCAATTTGGACACAGGGGCAAAACGGTAATTTCGGGCCAAAATGATGTCCGTCGTTGGACACACTTTGCACCGAAAAATGTGTCAAAATAAAAGTGCACAAAACCTAACAAATTATATGTCCACGAATCTAGAATGACGATACGAACCCAACGGTATATCCAGAATTGGATTCCGTTGACCCGATCTCAAATTGGTCCGTTGACCAGGACATTGGAAACCGATTTGCACGAAAAAGCGTGTCGGAGCTAATGTCCTCAAAACTCAGCAAATTATATGTCAACAAGTCCAGAATGACGATACGAACTCAACAGTATATCCGGAATTGGATTCCGATGAGCCAAACTCAAAATGACCCGCTGACCCAGATATTGGTATCCAACTTGTACCGAAATACGTGCCGGAACCAATGTCCACTAAAACCTAGCAAATTATATGTCAACGAGTCCAGAATGACGATACGAACTCAACGATATATCCAGAATTGGATTCCGATGAGCCGAACTCAAAATGACCCGTTGACTCAGAAAGTGGGACTTGCTTTGCACCGAAATACGTGCCAGGGCCCACGTTCTCCAAATCAAGCAAACTTTATATGAAAACATACCAGAACGATGCCACGAGTCTACTGGTGGTGTCAGAAATTGAATCCGGAGTCCCGGATTCAAAAATAAAATTTTACAAGTGCAACACTAAGAATTTGAACGGCCAACTTTGGCGTCGAATTCGATCGACCTAACTAGCTCAAACTGAAATGAAATCTAAAGGGCGCAGGAAGAGGGTTATACCAGCTTCGCACAGGAACTGGTAGCGCGCCAATCGGAGCTGCGACGGAGGATATACGAACCCGCAAAGTTGACGTCACGAAACTGTCCAAAAATAGTTCAAATTAAAACGTCAACTTGGTGGTCGGTTTTGATGTATCAAACGACGAAATTAACGGTTCAAACTTGACAGAAGTGAAGAGGGATATACCGAGATTGAGACAGAGCAAGGAGTTCGCCGATAAAACGGTCGAATTTCTCGAAAAATATGCACGAAGTTGTTGTCCCGGGCGCGAATTCTGACTTCGTTCCCGTGCGCGTCACGGCGGGATCTCGTGCAAAATGCACGGATCGCCTCCGATATACGTCGGATAGAGGAGCGGAGGCCACGGGGCCTTGCCTGGGGGTGCGCCCGATCGAGGGGGGTCTCGCCGGCGGCGGCGGCGACCGCGGCGGCGCCAGTGGCGGCGGCAGCGCGCGCTCGATTGGCCGCGGCTGCTGCCGTACGCACTGCTGCTCCCTCGCTGCTGTTGCGCTGCTGCTCGCTGCTGCGGTGGCATGCCGGCCACGTGGTGGCGCACGGCTGCACGGCGCGACGGCGGCCCAGCGGAGCACAGCAGCGACGAGCGACGTGGTGGTGATAGTGTGGGGTGGTGGAGATGGTGGTGGTGTTGAATAATAGTGATGGTGGTAGTGGAGATAGGGATGAGAATGGAGGAGGATGAGAGGAAGAAGATGGAGAAGTGAAGGAGGAGGAAGTTGGAGGTGGGGAGCTCGGAGAGGCTCTCGGCCATGGGGGAAATGGCTGTAGGGATGGTGGTGTTGATGGGAGAGGTTGCGTGAGAGAGAGAGTTGATTTTATGTATAGAAGAGAGAGAGAGAGAGAGAGAGAGAGAGAGAGAGAGAGAGAGATTAATGAGAGAATAGAGAGAGGGGGGTGTTGTCCTGGTGAGGGGGAGTGGGGTGTGCGTGTGTGTTGGAGAGAGGGGTGAGGTGGTATGGTGTGTGTTTGTTTAATAATAGGAGAGAGAGTTATTTATATACATATATATATATATATATATATATATATATATATATATATATATATATATATATATATATATATATATATATATATATATAAAGTAGAGAGGAAGTGATATTTCCAAAATAGGAAAAAATAGGAAAATTAAGCGGGGTATTTGAGCAGTCATGAGAGGGCAACATGGAGCTTGGGTTCGAATTTGGTCGAGCCGGGTCGGGTCAAAATCGGACCGGGTGCAATATTTGAATTAAAAACAGGTATTTATAATCATGGGCAAATAACTAACATGCGGGGACTCAAATAAATGGGACACAAGTGTCAGACGGGTAGTAGGCTTCGTGTGGGCCATGTCCCTATTTGGGGTCGACTAGGTTGGGTCGATGTCGGGTCCCGAAATTAAATTGAAAATTAAATCAGGTTTTACGGTAGATAATTAATTGGCCTAAATTGAACCGAAATTTGTGCGAAGGAAATGGAGCACAAAATGGAGTGTCTGAGTGGGACACAAAGGTCATGGATGAAGAGCGTCACGAGTAGATCAGGCATGACAAGTTGGTTTCGAGAAAATGACAGGTCTGGTGCTCCTAAATTAAAAGTCACGGTAACGTGCATATGAGGATCCAGAAAAAGAGTGGGAATTCAATTATTAATTAAATGGTCTAATATTGACCCGAACTTGTGCGAAGCAAAAAGAGCACAAGGGAATGAGTTTGAGTGGGACACGATATATCAAAATGAAGATAATCTCGTCTACTACAAACTCCAAGAAGGAAGTTTCCAGAGACTGGCATCCCTGATGCTCTAGAATTCCAAGTCACGGTAAAGAGCATTAAATCAAATAATAATCAAATAATAATATCTGTTCAAAATAATTGATTTATAAAATTAAAAAAAATAAGCCCAAAATTTAGGGGCTTACACCATGATACATATATGTACACTCCATGATTCATTGTATATGCTCTATTTACAGTCTTATAGATTTTATTCTATCTTGAGATTTGTTATGAGATATATGTACTCGTTCCATCCTGACCGGATATGTTGACAAAATTTTAGGAGTAGTTGTGCCCTCGGTATTGGACTTCATGATGTTGCTAGCTGAGGTGGATCTTACTATTCTTCTATGTGAGTTGCCTGGTAGTTATCCTTAGTTAGTCTTGTTGTTCCTTCTTTATTTTCTAGTCTTATGATCATTATAGATTCTAGTTGTTCTAGTGATATTGTTATTATTTTTTGTCTTATCTTCCTTAGTTTTTGTGATGTGACATGAGTACATTTCTAGTTATGGATCATTAGATGTTATAGTTAGTTTAGTGTACTTGACAGCGCTCTACCGTCGATACTGCGGCGTAGGCTGGGCGTGGCCCACGTATTCGTACCCGTATATCCGGGTGCGGGTCGTGACACGTTTTTAGTGGTGGCCCATGCAGGTCTGTCTTTGCAATTAATGCGAAGTCGTGGTAGTACTTGAGCTTTTCTGTACTACTGCGAACCTGCCCTAGGATTAAGGTTGAGTAATGGAATATTTTAGGATTTGGTACTCAGTCACATATTAGGAACTCTTGATAGATTCTAGGGATGACCCCTGGGAATCTTATTTCGAAACTCTTCGAATCTATTCCCATTCGTTTCTATCCGTCCTAATTCCTGAGATATCTCTCAGTTATCGTACTTTATTATTCTTTGGGATGAGTTTGTGGACCCCAGAGGGAAGGTATAAGTTGGACTTATATATCATCTAGGTTGGGGAGAGAATATGATTTACCAACCTCGTATCATGGTCGAGGTTTGTTTTAGATTATATTTCACCATTTTCTATCTTGACCTAGGTAGTACCCTCGGGACTTTTCCTGAGATTTTCCTCTGAACCCTATCTCAGAAGTTGTTTCCGTTGTTTCTATTAACTTACCCTTGACTTGCTGTTGAATTTTAAATCTTAATATTCGTTGTTGACCTTTGATTTTGTTTTGGATAATTCTTTTAAGAATTGAGTTAAGATATCCTGATAAACATATTTTGGACGAGGACGATGAGAACAGTAAGTGTCTACTTTACTTATGGAGTTTGGAATTTATCGCAGACATATTAGCTAGCCTGACATGGACATGGGGCCTGATTTTGGATATACTATCCTAGTTATGGAATTTAGATTCTCTTGCAGCCATACCGGTTGGCGTGGTAAGGAATCTAGATGACATGATTATAGGGTGTATACCTTAGTTATGGACTCTATCGTTTATTGCAGCTATGCTTATTGGCGTGGCATAAATTCTGGCCACATGGGTTTGGATAGACGTGTATGGTTATCAGGTCGTATCTTAAATTGATTCACTTCTTTTTGACCAAATGATGCGAATAATTCATACCCTTAATTCTCGACTTATCATTCATTTCTTTTTTCATCGTATGATGATTTCCTCATCTTGCCATTATTTTCTTTGACTTGTTTAGCTATGTCTTGATTTCACCAATCACCTATCTCATACCTACATCTGTCATCTACACTTGAAAACTCTAAAAATTTCGAAATATTTATATCTCAATTGCTTCTTAAATTTTGATACTATTAAGATTTTGATTCCCTTCTGTCCATGACCAATCAATTTTGGTCGTCTTGTTTATCGTGCCAAAGAGTCTTGGTTGCTGACTAGACTCTAGATGACTTCAAATTCCTTTATGTCTTGGGTTCCTTCCTAATTGTGCTTTTAGGACCTTGATTTCGAATTCATGATTTTATCGTCTTTCATAACTGAACTTAGATCTTGATCGTGCTTATGTGACCTATAATCTAATTTCTATCAAATCTATCTCTCAATCGTGCTATTCTCAAATTTCTCTCTCCATTTGCTTCTCTTAGCCCTGTTTTAGATCATGACTATCCAACTTTGATTTTCATGATCTTGATAATCTTAACCCTCAAATCGTGCCAAGTGAACTTAGACTATTTCCGATTTTAATCGCGTTCGAACTTGGATCGTATTTCATGATTTTATTAATCATCCTCCTTAACCTTTGATCGGGCCTATAAGACCTTGACTTTGATCCTTGTTTGTGTCTGAAATTTTTATCTCAACCGTGCCAAACCTTGTTTTGGTCATGGTTAGCTTTTCATCTTGATCTAGCATGTGTGACTTTCAGGTTGATTTCCATCAAACTAAGTCCTACAGATCACCCCGTACTTGAACTTCAATTATACCTTCGATTCTCTTAATCGTCTCTAAAATTGTGCCCCAATGACTTGGCTTATTTCTGAAATCATGCACATATGATTTTGTTCGTATCATGATTCTATCGTGCCAAATCTCTCATCGTACTTGAATAATTGTAAATCGATTTTCTTAATCGTGTAACTTGTCATTCTATGATCGTGCCCAAGTTTTTGCCTAAAAACTTTCTATCTTGTTTTACCCCTACTACAACCTTAATTTTGAGGACGAAATTTCTATAAGGTGGGTAGGATGTAAGCCCCCTAAATTTCCCGAATTATTTTTTGAATTTTCTAATGAATTATTTTCAATAATTCATTTCTATATAATTAAATTTTTGATCATTAATGCTCTTTACCGTGACTTGGAATTCTAGAGCATCAGGGTTGCCAGTCTCTGGAAACTTCCTTCTTGGAGTTTGTAGTAGACGAGATTATCTTCATTTTGATATATCCTGTCCCACTTGAACTCGTTCCCTTGTGCTCCTTTTGCTTTGCGCAAGTTCGGGTCAATATTAGACCATTTAATTATTAATTGAATTCTCACTCTTTTCCTTGATCATCGTTTGCACGTTACCGTGACTTTTAATCTATGAGCACCAGACCAGTCGTTTTTTCAGAACCAACTTGTCATGTTTGATCTACTCGAGACGCTCTTCACCCATGACCTTCGTGTCCCACTCAGACACTCCATTTTGTGCTCCATTTCCTTCGCACAGCTTTCGGGTCAAATTAGGCCAATTAATTATCTACCGTTAAACCTGATTTAATTTCCAATTTAATTTTGGGACCCGACATCGACCTAACCTAGTCGACCCCAAATAGGGACATGACCCACATGAAGCCTACTACCAGTCTGCCACTTGTGTCCCATTTATTTGAGCCCCCACATGCTACTTATTTGCCCATGATCATAAATACCTGTTTTTAATTCAAATATTGCACCCTGTCTATTTTGGCCCAACCCGGCTCCACTGAACCCAGTCCAAGCTCCTTGTTACCCTTCATTAATATCCATACACTAATTTTTTTCTACTCTAAAATATCCTCCTTATACAAATATCTCTCTTTCTCTCTCTTCTCTCCCCACACATCACACCTACACCCCTCCCCTCTCCCATCAGGACAACCCCCCCTCACCCATGTGGCCGGCCTACACACCCTCCCCACCTCTCTCTATTCTAATTCTCTCTCTCTCCTCTCTTAATATCTACACACACACACATATTAGTATCTCTCTCTCCCCATCTCATTTTAAAAAGCACAACTCACCCACAACACCCGAGCTCCCCCACAGCTGAGCCCAGCCCCTGGCCGACGGCCAAGCACCGCCAACCTAGGCCAAGCTCCTCCCCGACTTCCTCTCTTCTCCTCCTTCTTCTCCATCTACATCAATCATCATCATCACCATCACCCTCTTCTTCTCCTTCAACAACAACATCACCACCATGCACCACTCTCACCCCCACCACCTTCACCATCACCCGCGCCACCGCCACTGCACCGTGCCGCCGCCGCCCTGGCCGGCCGACGTAGCTGCTCAGGCGTGCCGCAACAGCAGTAGCAGTGCGCAGCACTGTGCGCGCGAAAGCAGCCGTAGCCAGCCGCGCGCGTGCTGCCTTCGCCGTCGGCGCCGCCGCGATCGCCGTCGCCTCCGGCGAGCCGCCCCTCGGCCGGGCGCACCTCCGGGCAGGCCCCATGGCGAGTCCCTGCGTCCCTGGCACGAGAAACGCCCGATTCGTGCGTTTTGCACTGAATCACGTCGACGCACGCGCGGACGGAATTCAAAATGTGTGCCTCGTCGCAGCGACTTCGCACAAGTTTTTTGGGGAATCCGACCGTTGGATCGGCGATTTCTTCATTCCGTTACAATCTCGGTATATCCCTTATCACCTCTGTCAAATTTTACCCGTTAATTTCGTCGTTTGATACATCAAAACCGGCCACCAAGTTGATGTTTTAAATTGTATTATTTTTGGACAGTTTCGTGACGCCAACTTCGCGGGTTCGTATCTTCGTCGTCGCAGCTCCGGTTGGCGCGCTACTAGTTCCTGTGCGAAGCTGGTATAACCCTCTTCCTGCCCCCTTTAGATTTCATTTCAGTTTGAGCTTGTTAGGTCGGTCGATTTTGACGCCAAAGTTGGTCGTTCGAATTCTTAGTGTTGCACTTGTAAAATTCTACTTTTGAACTCGGGACTCCGTATTCAATTTCTGACACCCCCAGTAGACTCGTGGCGTCGTTCTGGCATGTTTTCATATAATGTTTGCTTGATTTGGAGAATGTGGGCCCTGGCACGCATTTCGGTACAAAGCGGGTCCCACTTTCTGGGTCAACGTGTCATTTTGAGTTCGGCTCATCGGAATCCAATTCCGGATATACCGTTGATTTTGTATCGTCATTCTGGACTCGTTGACATATAATTTGCTTAGTTTTGAGGACATTGACTCCGACACGCTTTTCCGTGCAAATCGGATTTCAATGTCCCGGTCAACGGACCAATTTGAGATCGGGTCAACGGAATCCAATTCTGGATATACCGTTGGGTTCGTATCGTTATTCTGGATTCATGGACATATAATTTGTTAGCTTTTGTGCACTTTTATTTTGGCACGTTTTTCGGTGCAAAGTGTGTCCAACGGTGGACACCATTTTGGCCCGAAATTACCTTTTTGCTCCTGTGTCCAAATTGGACTTTTGGACAGGCTATCCTAGCTGATTTGACCATTCTGGACACGTTGGTGATGTTAGTTTCATCATCCGACAACATCTGTAGGTTTTCACCCTATTATTATAATCTTTCTCCTTTGTGGTATTTTGAGTTCCATCGATTCCGGTGATTTCACAATCACTGAAATGGATGTGTTGACCCTGTAGATGTTTGTAGAGACTAGCTTTGACCCAGTTTGACCATGGTTGACTACTTTGACTGAACATCAAAGTAGAGTCAACATTTAACCTAGGTTAGACTAGTTTTGACCCTGGTTGACCACGGTTGACTATTTTGACCAAAAGTCAACCGGAAGTCAACCGTAGCCTAAATTGACCAGAACTGGACCAGAGTTGACCAGTTGACCCAAAGTCAACTGTTAGTCAACGTTAGTCAAGTTTGACCCGAGTTGACCTAGGGTTGACCAGAGTTGACCAGTTGACCAGAAGTCAACTGTAAGTCAACCCTTGACTTAGATTGACCTAGTTTGACTTAGTATGACCTGATTTTACTTTCAAACCCTTATATTGATACAGTATTCCATCCATAGGTCCTCGAGGCACTGTTCTTGGACTCAGTTGACATATTCCACCAGATCTCAGGCGAGTACATTCTCTGATAACTTTTTCCCAATTTATGATAACTGTTATAATTCATGTACTTAGTGTAGATATGCTTATTCCTGACACATGGTTCTCACGGATTGGTATTCCTGGATCCCGACGAGAGATGTTTCTCCTTCTTAGGTTGGGATGTATTATGCAAGCTCCCTTGTAGCTCTTGCACAATATATGGTCACTGATTCTAGAGAAGAATTGCTCCCTTCTCATTAGAATCCCGTGCAGTGACGTGTCCTGTTTGGATCCATTCTACCAGTTGGGGTAGGGGGAGTAGTAGCGTATGCCTGTGATCAGATCCATCCCGCATTCCCGAACAGTGTGAGTCATATATCGCACATATGACTTGCTAGGCCAGTTTTTGACATGAACCCAAGCCGATCACAAGTTGAAACAGCTACTCACACACATTGGATATATGGCTTACCTTGATTTGTGTACGTACCATGATTCAGTTCGACTTTCTTGTTCTAGCTCTAGCTCTACAGCCTACCATGCCATGATACATATATGTACACTCCATGATTCATTGTATATGCTCTATTTACAGTCTTATAGCTTTTATTCTATCTTGAGATCTGTTATGAGATATATGTACTCGTTCCATCCTGACCGGATATGTTGACAAAATTTTAGGAGTAGTTGTGCCCTCAGTATTGGACTTCAGATGTTGCTAGCTGAGGTGGATCTTACTATTCTTCTATGTGAGTTGCCTGGTAGTTATCCTTAGTTAGTCTTGTTGTTCCTTCTTTATTTTCCAGTCTTATGATCATTATAGATTCTAGTTGTTCTAGTGATATTGTTATTATTTCTTGTCTTATCTTTCTTAGTTTTCATGATGTGACATGAGTACATTTCTAGTTATGGATCATTAGATGTTATAGTTAGTTTAGTGTACTTGACAGCGCTCTACCGCCGATACTGCGGCGTAGGCTGGGCGTGGCCCACGTATTCATACCCGTATATCCGGGTGCGGGTCGTGACACTCGATGTATCCGAGGGGATAACATCGCATGAAAAGATCCTGAGGGTACTGATCCGTGTGAACGTCGTGTCAGCATCAAGTATACTAGTCTATAACAAGAGTACATATCCAAAGAAGCATGAAAAGATCAGAGAATGTACTCGTCTGGCAATCCGAACTGCTAATGATGAAAAGTGACTGGACTGGAGTAATAAGATCATATTTAAAAGAACCACATGTCATAATACAGTCTAAAATATCATAAGGAAAGCCCTCAATGCAAATTCACATGATTTGGGTCAATCTAAGTCAAAGTCAACCTTGGGTCAACTTTGGTCAACCAGACTAATCAAACTAGGTCAAAGTTGGGTCAACTAGCCTACAAGTCAAATTTTAGGTCACTACTAGTCTTAGTATTGATTTTAGGTGTTGAGTTGGTGTTATCTTAGGTCCAAGGAAGCCTAAGCCTAACAACCAATGAAATTCAAATAATACTACCTTATCCCACAATATCCTATGTCTAGTATCCATACTTAGACTAATATCTACTAAACTCTAGGCTAGGATATCTTAGTAAATTTTTTAGTTTAAACAAGGTAATCTTAAATCCTAACCTCACCACTCAACCAATGCACCTTCACACTTGAATACATGCAATAGGCCAAGCCTACTGCTACTGCAGTTGCCTACTTCCTCCTACTTCCTGAATTATTCATCACCAACACCCCCATATCAGTTCAGCCTACCCTAACCAATACACACATACATGAACACATCTCAAAACCAATTTCCTACTTTAACTTCAACAAACAATCCTTAACTAATTTATCAAACTTAACTGGACATTAACCAATTTATAACCCACAATCATACTGAACTTGGTGTTACCCAACTCTGTAACTCCTCATCCCGTATATATATATATATATATATATATATATATATATATATATATATATATATATATATATATATATATATATATATATATATATATATATATATATATATTCAAGAAAATTTTTAGTTTGATTACTGTGTTTAAATAAAAATCTTTCGTCGAGACTTGGCAAATGATATTTGATCAAAACTTGTTTGAATTAAATATTATGAGAAGTGCTAATTGTACTTGAGAAGATAATTATATACTTTTGAGGGACAAAAATATTTACTGACCTATTTTATGAAATGTACTTCTAGAAATATTTGTTTTAATATTATCGTTTATTTTATTTTATCCTTGATTTATTACAAAGAGATGAAATAGTATTTTGAATAAGTTATTTTGAGCAGTAGTAGATTAGATCGATAAACTTATGACTAATAATTATGGTCAGGAATTTTATAATTTAATTTATAATAGACTTTATTTTATTTTGATAGAACTAGCTGTTTTTAGTTATTGTGATGATAGTTTATTTGATTTGAATATGATCTTACATAACTTGATTTAATAATATAAACTAGTATCTTTTAAATTTAATTTGATAATATCGAAATATTACTAAGATAATCAAATATTTGACTATATTATGGTTCATGTAATTTAAAATTATCTAATTAATAGACTAAATATTTTAAGATAAGTATCTTAATATTTAGTCTAAATCTAGAATTCTTTTTGAACCTAATCATGTGGATTCTTCTTAAAAACAACCGCATCTTCCTATATAGTATATATATATATGAGAGGAACATCATCTCCCTCCTAACACACGAATTCCTTCTCCAATACGTGGATTCCTCTCAGCATACATGATCTCCCCTCTCCCTTAAACCTCACATAAGCCACATCTCTGCCGACCTCCCGACCCGAGTCGGGCCGATCCTACCACCATCACCATCATTACTAGCATCACATCCCCGCCATCACCACAACAAACCACAGACACCCCAGTGCAACCACCGTCCTCCTGCCAACACCATTATCCTCCTCACAACTGCATCATCACCATCACCAGCACAACACAGTCCGGTTGTGTCTATGTGTCCACAACAGAGAGCATAATATCATTCGTGTTCGGACCCGTGCGTCCGTGTCCCATCCATCTTATTCCAATCATTACAGTACAAAAATCTTCCATGTCCAAGCAATCCAGACAGGACACCAAACAAGGAATCAAATCAAAGTCCTAAACCTAACCTCTGTTCCGATCCGAGGCCTCGCTCGGCGGAGTCTCCCGAGCGCCGCCTGTCCCTTCGGGCAGTTTCGGCCAGCGTCTTGGCGCTGCCCTCCGCCAATCCGCGGCGGCGGTCATACCCCGTTCTTCCTCGCAACCGCCTCCCACGCAGGCTTCACGCGCCGCTGGAGCCGTCACGGTCGGGTAGCCACGCCATCAGCGCCGTGATCCGTGCTCCTCTGTGCAGTCCTTCTTCGTCGAGCTCCGGTCGGCCTAAGCACCGCGGCGTCGCCCCAGACCTGGAGTCCGCCGCTACACCTCCCGTGGCCGGCGCTACGGCTCCCGTGCCCTCGCGGTAAGCCGTCGCCCGCGGTCGGTCTCCTAACTCTCGAGCCCTCTCACTGCCTGGCCAGATCCGTCGACGACCTGGACGAGCGCCACCGTGACGCACGCTCTCTCGGATCCGACGACTGACCCCGTCAGACCCCTCGACTCCCCGCTGCGCTCCTCCTCCTTCCACCTGAAGCCCTAGCCGGACTCCGCCATCGGCCAGGAGCTGAGCGACTGGAAACCCGTGTTGAGCTCCGGTGGAACCCTCTCCGCCGCGTCAGGGTTAGTGGCCGCCGGCCCCCGCTCCGCCCGGCGCCATTTTGGCCACCTTCCGTTCCACCGCCGAAGCCGCGCTCGCCGTGTGCCGCCCTCCTTCACTCCGGTGAAGCCCAGCCCCGACCCCTCTCTCGGTGAGCTATCTCACTCATTTTCCTCCCTATGTCTTCTCTCACCTTTCTCTTCTCGATGAGAAATGAGAGCAGCAGAACTGCTGTTAGATATTTGGGAAGAGTATTTTATTAGTTATGTTAATGTATTTTATTAGTATTTGGGAAGAGTATTTTATTAGTTATGTTAATGTATTTTATTAGTATTTGGGAAGAGTATCATTACTAGTGTTACATTTAATAGTTATGTCAATGTATTTTATTATTAATATTTGTATTGGTTTCGATTCTGATTTAAAAATCAGAATAAGTATTTACTAGGTATAAGTACAAGTATATTCACTTAAATTATTAATATTATTAGATAATTATTATTACTATTATTATTATTTATCCTTACTATTTTTATGTTAACCGTATATGTATGGATCATAGATTATAAACCTTATTATTATATTATTATCTTGAAAATACATCATAGATAATATTGTCATTAGTTCTTATTGATATTGTTCATATGGTTATCAATATATATATATTTAACACTTCCTAAAATATAATATTATATTATTTTATATATGGTATCTTAAATATTACTCTTAACCTAAAAACTATTATAGTAGTACTTCCTATTTGACTAAATTATAGTTTTGACTAAAACCATGATTTTCCATATTTCAGATAATTATCTAATTTTAATTTAACTAGTAGAAATGTAGTTTTCATAAGTTTACCATAAATATAGTTATGAATTTTTTATATAAAGGATTAAATTATGAATTATCTTTCTTAAGACAATTTTCCACCTAAGTTAAAATCTTGACCACGACTAGTCATAGACTCATATATCTCGTGATTCTGACTACTTCATATCGACCCTAGGCTAAGTGGACTATTCCAAACGCAACGGGATTGTCGGTATCACCAGCAAAGGACCTCAGGCAAGTGCACTTTCTGATTGCTTTCCGATTCATAGTAGTCTTTTCATTTCATGTCTATACATATATCTTGCTGTTTGTTGACACGCTCGTCACACGAAGTAGTCGGGAGGGGAAATATCTTAGTACACATGTGGACTACCCAGAACTATCCCAGTGTCTCTCGTGAATGCTAGCCGCTGCGCACGACACGTGCAGTGTGCCTTATTTACCTCCTAGCCGTCCACATGTTGAAACAGATATTTCACACCACCTAGATAGATAGATGTCTTTTATTAGTTTTTCCTTGTTTATTTTTCTATCGTGCTATATCATCAGTTTTCTTACAGCTTTCATGTCACTCTCCGATCCTGGAATACGTATTTTAATACGTAAACCGATAAATTGTATTTACCTTGTATTTATACTATATTTATTATGCTGTATTTCTTCATGTATTTCCCAAAACTATTTGACAAAATATTATTTCCTAATTTATTTTCTGCATTTGGGCCTACAGTTTTGGCTCATTTGGGTAACCCATTCTTGGTTCACCAATGGTTCATCATGAACCCTTTGGTTCATCATGAACCCATGGGTCCAAGATTCTATATAATAACTCAACTCATTCTCTCTCCTCTCATTTATTTTCTCTCATTTACTTTCCTCCACCAACCAAGGCAAGTACCAACTTGCTCAAGAGATGGATCCATAAATGTTGTTGATGTTTTCTTACAAAATTATTTGTCAAAATATGTTCTTCTCCTTATTCTATACTAGTTTAGAACTTGAAATTTTCCATTTTGAAGCTTTAATCTTTGTAGATCTAGGTTTTAACCATTTTCGGATTTCCTTGGTTTTGATCTAGCAAACTTCATTATTTTTAAGTTCTGATGGTTCCATGTTGTAGAGAATTTTGTTCTGCCCCATTTTGACCTAAGGTAGTTCCGATTTGGGCTCCGGATGAAGGTTTTGTGTAGCTTGGAAGCCATGGTTGCTTGGCTCCTCTTCTCGGACAGGTGGAGAAGAAGAGCAGTACTTGACCGCATGAGTCTTCATGCGGCAAGTCTCTGGCCGCATGGCCTTTCCAGCCGCATAAGACTCGTTCGAGTTCAGCCGCATGGAAAGTCTTTCCTAGCCGCATAAGACTTACTTGAGTACTTGACCGCATGAATCTTCATGCGGCAAGTAATTGAGCCGCATAGCCCTGTTCAGACTCAGCCGCACGAGCCCCTGTTATTTTGAGCCGCATGGACTTCATGCGGCTAGCTTCGCAGCCGCATGAGTTCTGTTGCACCTGGCCGCATATGCGCTGCTGTTTTGGGCCGCATAAAGCTCATCCATCATCCAGCCGCATAAGTATCGCCCATGCTCAGCCGCATAGGACTTCGTCTGATCGTAGCCGCATATGCTGTTGAACCCCGGCCGCCTGGCGATTGCTCCCTTCGCAGCCGCATACGCTGACACCCCTTCGTCCGCATAAATCTGTCTCTCCAGCCGCATGCGCCTTGGGGCTCTTTGAGCCGCATAAGCATGTAGTCCCAGCCGCATGAACCAGTATTGACCCGGCCGCATGGACTCACTCCCTTTGAGCCGCATGGACTTTTGTGCCCTATATTGTTACCTTGTTATTATTGTTATTATTATATATATATTATATGCCCATTTTATATCCTTACGCCTTTTGTCCTGAGCATGATAAGAGCACTAATGTGACCCCGGAGAACAAAGTGTTCCTACCTGATACACATACCTGAATGTTCCAGTTCTTGTTCATGCTCGACAAAAGACTCGTAACTCCACGTGGCGTATTTGCAATGATGCATTACACTAAGGAGGGTAGAACATGTTGACATACTGATTGACATGAATCCTCTTTGGGGTACTCATACTAAGGTACGATTTTAGGAGGATAATCATGCAGGCCACAGCATGTGAGTCCAGATTTCACCTAGGGTTAAACTAGGCAACTAAATATACTAGATGCATGGGGAGGGCGAAATCCCGAGATCGTGTTCCACCAGCCGCCTTGAGATACTGTCTTGACGCGCCGGCTGGTCTCCACGGATACTGTGTCATCTGCAACGAGTGGATGACTGTATCCGATTAATTCCTGCTACATATTATATGTTTTAGCAAGGTGGCCTTACGAGGGACCTGTGCTCAATCATACCTGTCTACGCGAACCCCTGGGTTGGCTAGCCTTGCTGGAAGGATACGATCTGAGGATTTTCTAATAACATGATGCGAGGATAACCTCGTCCCACTAGAAACTCGTAGACTTGATTGGCCGTGAAAACGACTTGCTTGTATCCTATTACCTTCCGTAAGTAACTGAGGGAAGCGGACTGTCATGGTACGTGATCCAACCCATGTTCTTGTTTGATTGTTGGGTTGGTTATCGTACTATGATAGGCTGTGGACCAAAGTTATGAACGGAAGACTTATTCTGGTTGTGAAGTGCTACTTCTGTGAATGACTGAGGAACATGGTCTGTCATGGTACATGATCCAACCCATGTTCTTGTTTGATTGTTGGGTTGGTTATTGTGCTGCGATAGGCTATCGACCGAAGTCACGATCAGGAGATTTTATTGTTTATACCCTTTAACTTATGCGAAAATTATAGAGTACGACGCGTCCCGACTCCATGCGGCACCTTTTGTCCTTGTTTGGTTGTAAGGGTGCCATATGGGTTCGAGGATGTGGCGTTACCCTATAATGGTAGCATAAGTATTACTATTATCAATCATTCTATTAACTGGGTTTTTACTCTTAACTCTTGTGCCCCTTTGGCGGTACTTGCTATTCGGGGCTGACCCCGCTGGTTTTGTTTGGCCAGATTCCGTAGCAGAGCCTGAGGACACGATCTTCCTTCCTGACATCCATGGTGCATACTAAGAGCATGGCAGTTCGGGGACTCGAGTGGGTTTCTTCTCCACCACTCCTGCTTATACTTTTGCGGCGTTTAGCCACCGGCACCTGTTAGCCGAATTACTCGATATTTTGTGTCAGTACATAATTATAATTAAACAGACTGCAGCTGTGTATAATTTTGTACTCCTGACTCTCCGAGATAGCTAAATTATGAAGCTAGTCTCTCATGATCATTTTGATACAGCGTCGGGGACGCCTTACAGCTTTATCTTTAATGTTCATCTATTTGCTGATGTGATTTGATTGATTGAGACATAGAACTCGGTGGGACCATAGGAGACTTGATTGTAGCATGTACCCCCTAGTCTCTCGACAGCCACGATCGCCGTATGACGTTACGTACCTCATATGGTGTAGCTGGCCTAGTCCGTCTCCGTATTTCGGTACTGGGGCGTGACAAGGTTTTAGTGGTGGCCCATGCAGGTCAGATTTTCAGACTTGTGGGGTATTACGAATTATTAGGAGTCTCAATCAAAACTTGTTCCCCTTGAAATTCTGTTTCGAACTCTCTGTCCTTGCCTTGATCCCTAACCTGACTTGCATCCTCGAAATCTTCCTCGTCCGGACTTGATAATCTTATATTCTTCTCCATAGGGGTGCTTCATTCTCAGTAGCGGGAGAGGCCCATGAGGAAGAGCAGCAAGAGCATGGCTCGACTGGACAGCAACAGGGGAGAGAACCTTCTCCAGTGCAGGCACGAGCAGAAAGGGAACCAGAGGCAGTGCAGCCGCAGGTTATTGAAACTCCTGCAGCACCAGCAGCGACGGCCGTACCAGACGCCGTAGCACTCCTGGAGATCATCCGGGGGTTTCTTGTCACTAACCAACAGCAACAGACTCGGCAGCTGGAGCAGAACGTGTTGCTGAACCAAGGGATTCAGTTAGCTCTTGAGAGGAGTGCCGGAGTTGACTCGGGAGCATCAGGAAGGTTCTGTCGCTTGAACCCGAGGTATTTTGATGGCACGGAGGATGCCATCACTGCGGATGCATGGATTCAAGACATCGAAGCCATTCTTGTGGCAGCCAAGGTTCCAGATGATGAGAAGGTTGATCAGGTCAAACTGGTACTTCAGGATCTTGCCCGCGACTGGTGGGCATCAGAAGAAGTTGGTACAAGACGCCCTGTTCGTTGGACCACCTTCAGTGACAGATTCAAGGCCAAGTATTTTGGCGTGGTAGCTCGATATGAGCTCCAGCAGAAGTTCATCAATCTCAAGCAAGCAGGCAAGACCGTAGATGGGTATGCAGCAGAGTTCTGCAGATTGTGCCGTTTCGCACCAGCAATGGTGGCAACGGAGCCAGAGAAGGCTATGAGGTTCCAGCAGGGACTTCATTTGGAACTACTACAGCTTGTGGAGGGACACGACTACCAGACGTTTGACGCTGTCTTAACGGCAGCCCGGAGGCACGAGCTTACCCAGCAGAGGTTGGCATCGAGGACAGGAGGTCAGAAGAGATCTCATTCCCAGGTTGGAGGAGGAGCAATGCAGCGAACATCGGCACCAGCACCCGGTATACGTATTCATGATGCGGGAGCGCCGCGGAGGACGGCCGTGTCAACTAATACAGCGCCAGTTCGGCATCAGCAGCCGAGGAACCAGCAACAGCGTCAGGGAGCACCCCAGGGCTGTACATTCTGTGGGAAGGCAGGGCACACGAGGGAGGTGTGCCGGTCAGCGAATGGCTTATGCTTGAGGTGTGGTAGTTCAGACCACCGTATTTCTACTTGTCCTATGATGCAGAGGCCAGGAGGGCCAGCTCAGCAGTTTCCAGCGTTGCCAGCTCCAGTGGCAATCCCGAGTGGAGGGCCAGTATTAGCAGTAAGGCCCCTAGCCCAGCGTCTACCAACACAGGATCAGATGTTCCGCCAGGCACAGGAAGCCGAAGGCCCTCAGAGGCAGCAACAGCATGGTCGAGGAAGGCCGCAACAAGGGGCTCCGCGGGGCCAGGCTCTCACATTAACCTTAGGAGACGCTCTAGCATCCAGTGACGTGGTGGCAGGTAAAATTCTCGTCACCTCATTTCCCGCTGTAGCATTATTTGATTCAGGCGCTACTCATTCATTCATCTCTGCACAATATGCTACACGAATTGGACTAGTCTTTGAGGCATTGTCGGAGAGGATGGATATACTCACCGGCAATGGGCTCGTAGAAGTGAGCAGAGTGCGCTTTTCATGTCCGGTAGAGGTGTGTGGGCATTTATTGCCCGCATCATTGATTGAATTCCCTATGGGGAATTTTGATGTTGTTCTTGGCATGGACTGGTTGAGAGACAGTCATGCGGTAATTGATTGTAGAGGAGGTAGGGTCATATTCAGCGTTCCTGGGATGGAGCAGTTCATTTTTACTCGAACCTTGAAGAATCAGGCCGGAGGCGTCATCTCAGCAGCAGTGTCAGAGCCAGGACAGATTCCGAGAGTGGTCGAAGATTTTCTCGACGTCTTCCCTGATGAGCTCCCAGGGATACCCCCAGCCAGAGAGGTAGAATTTAGCATTGAGTTGAACCCTGGAACGAGGCCTATTGCGGACAGAGTTTACAGAATGTCGCCGTCAGAACAGGATAAGTTGTATCAACATGAAGAAGAGTTGAAGTCTAAGAGATTCATCCGAGACAGTAAATCGCCCTGGGCCGCGCCAGTGATTCTAGTTCCCAAGAAGGATGGGTCGACGAGGATGTGCATCGACTACCGCAAGCTGAATGCAGTAACAGTGAAGAATAAGTACCCGCTACCAAGGATTGATGACCTGTTTGACCAGTTGAGCAAGGCCAGCGTCTTTTCCAAGATCGATCTTCGGTCGGGATACTATCAAGTAAGAGTCCGGGAGCAAGACATACCGAAGACAGCATTCAGATCTAGATATGGGCATTATGAGTTTTTAGTAATGCCCTTTGGATTAACCAACGCCCCCGCAGTATTCATGGATTTAATGAACCGCATCTTTCTGCCGTACTTGGATAAATTTGTGGTGGTGTTCATAGATGACATTCTTGTCTATTCCAGCAGTGAAGAGGAGCATGAGAAACATCTTAGGACTGTCTTGCAGACATTGAGGGAGCATCAACTTTATGCGAAGCTCGACAAGTGTGAATTCTTGTTAGATCACATTTCGTTCCTGGGGCATGTAATTTCTGGGGCAGGAGTGTCAGTGGATCCGAAGAAGATAGAGGCCGTAGAGCATTGGCCAGTCCCGAGAACGGTTACAGAAGTGCGAAGTTTCTTGGGATTAGCTGGTTACTACAGAAGGTTCGTGGCGGACTTTGCCAAGATCTCTGCTCCCTTAACGCATTTGACGCACAAGGATGTAGAGTTTGTTTGGTCAGCTAGCTGTCAGGCATCATTTGAAGAATTGAAGAAGAGATTGATCTCAGCCCCGATCTTGACGCTTCCAGTAGGAGCAGGAGGCTTTACAGTATATTGTGACGCATCTGGGTAGGGTCTTGGATGTGTATTGATGCAGCACGGAAAGGTAATAGCATATGCGTCTCGGCAGCTTCGAGACCATGAGAAGAATTACCCGACTCACGATTTGGAGTTAGCAGCTGTGGTGTTTTCACTAAAGTTGTGGAGGCATTATTTATACGGGGATCGGGTAGAGATCTATACTGATCATAAGAGTTTGAAATACGTGTTCACGCAGCGAGATTTGAACATGAGGCAAAGAAGATGGTTAGAACTGCTGAAGGATTTTGATTTAGATCTTCAGTATCATCCAGGCAAGGCGAATATAGTTGCAGATGCACTGAGTAGGAGAAACAGTGCCTTTATCTTGACCTCGCAGAAGCATATTTTAGAAGACCTTCAGAGTATGGGAATCGAAGTAGTTTTGCCAAGGGATATAGGAAGAATGACCAGTATACAGATTCAGTCAACCTTAGTAGAGAGGATAAGGGCAGCACAAGCAGGAGATCCACAGATTCAGAAGTTGCGGTCGGAGTGTGAATCAGGCCGTAGGAAGGAGTTAGTGATTCATGAAGATGGTACGCTCAGGTTTGGAAACAGACTCTGTGTACCGAGTGGAGACCTTCGGCAAGAAGTTATGTCCGAAGCTCATAGTTCTATTTACTCCATTCATCCAGGAGGAACGAAGATGTATCGAGATATCAGGCAGTACTTTTGGTGGAATGGCATGAAAAGAGAGATAGCAAGATTTGTATCCAAGTGTCTGGTATGTCAGTAGGTGAAAGCCGAGCAGCAGAGACCAGCAGGGTTGCTACAGCCGCTTCCTATCCCAGAATGGAAATGGGAGCACATCACGATGGACTTTGTGACCGGTTTACCTAGATCTCCGGCTGGCAAGAATGCAGTCTGGGTAATAATAGATCGACTCACGAAGGTCGCTCATTTCCTTCCCTTTCGAGTTGGACAGTCTACTGAACAGCTAGCAGAAATGTACATGAAGCAGATAGTAAGGCAGCATGGTGTTCCAGTTAGTATAGTATCAGATCGGGATACGCGGTTTACTTCCCATTTTTGGCGGAGCTTATACCAAAGTTTGGGAACCAAGTTAAGATTCAGTACTGCTTATCATCCACAAACCGACGGGCAATCAGAAAGAACCATTCAGACGTTAGAAGATATGCTACGGGCGTGTACCTTGGATTTTGGCGGATCTTGGGAGGATCACCTTCATCTAGTGGAGTTCTCCTATAACAATAGCTACCAGGCTAGCATTCAGATGGCCCCGTTCGAAGCATTGTACGGAAGGAAGTGCAGGTCCCCTTTGGCATGGGACGACGTCGGAGAACGAAAGTTGTTGGGGCCAGAGATGATCACGCAGACTGTGGAGATAGTTAAGTTGGTCAGAGAGCGCCTTCGAGTTGCACAGGACCGACATCGTCATTGGGCAGATCAGCATCGTAGGCCTCTAGAGTTCAGAGTTGGCGACCAAGTGTTTCTGCGGATTTCGCCAACTCGGGGTATCATTAGGTTTGGAACCCGAGGAAAGCTTAGTCCAAGATACGTTGGTCCTTTTAAGATTCTCGCTCGGGTAGGCGATGTGGCTTATCGACTTGCCCTTCCGCCTTCGTTAACTGGCATACATGATGTGTTTCATGTGTCCCAATTACGTGGGTATGTCCCGGATCCGAGTCATGTCCTCGATCATTCAGAGTTAGTCGTTGGTACCGACCTAACTTACGAGGAACAACCCGTATCTATTTTAGACCGGCGAGAGAAGGTACTCAAGAATCGGACGATAAGCCTTGTCCGTGTTTCTTGGAATCATCACTCTCCGGGAGAGTCAACCTGGGAGCGCGAGGACGAGATCAGATCTCGGTATCCGTATTTGTTTGACTAATAAGGTATATTTTTGCACCTTATTGACACGATTCCATGCTTATCTGCACCTGCTTGTTTTGCACTTTGTGATGTATGATAATAACTTCTATGATAGTTAACTTATATGATTGTGCCTTGCTTGCCCTGATTTCACTATCCTGTCTTGGCTGGAATTCCGAGGACAGAATTTTTCTAAGAAGGGTAGAGATGTCACTCCCCGATCCTGGAATACGTATTTTAATACGTAAACCGATAAATTGTATTTACCTTGTATTTATACTATATTTATTATGCTGTATTTCCCAAAACTATTTGACAAAATATTATTTCCTAATTTATTTTCTGCATTTGGGCCTACAGTTTTGGCTCATTTGGGTAACCCATTCTTGGTTCACCAATGGTTCATCATGAACCCTTTGGTTCATCATGAACCCATGGGTCCAAGATTCTATATAATAACTCAACTCATTCTCTCTCCTCTCATTTATTTTCTCTCATTTACTTTCCTCCACCAACCAAGGCAAGTACCAACTTGCTCAAGAGATGGATCCATAAATGTTGTTGATGTTTTCTTACAAAATTATTTGTCAAAATATGTTCTTCTCCTTATTCTATACTAGTTTAGAACTTGAAATTTTCCATTTTGAAGCTTTAATCTTTGTAGATCTAGGTTTTAACCATTTTCGGATTTCCTTGGTTTTGATCTAGCAAACTTCATTATTTTTAAGTTCTGATGGTTCCATGTTGTAGAGAATTTTGTTCTGCCCCATTTTGACCTAAGATAGTTCCGATTTGGGCTCCGGATGAAGGTTTTGTGTAGCTTGGAAGCCATGGTTGCTTGGCTCCTCTTCTCGGACAGGTGGAGAAGAAGAGCAGTACTTGACCGCATGAGTCTTCATGCGGCAAGTCTCTGGCCGCATGGCCTTTCCAGCCGCATAAGACTCGTTCGAGTTCAGCCGCATGGAAAGTCTTTCCTAGCCGCATAAGACTTACTTGAGTACTTGACCGCATGAATCTTCATGCGGCAAGTAATTGAGCCGCATAGCCCTGTTCAGACTCAGCCGCACGAGCCCCTGTTATTTTGAGCCGCATGGACTTCATGCGGCTAGCTTCGCAGCCGCATGAGTTCTGTTGCACCTGGCCGCATATGCGCTGCTGTTTTGGGCCGCATAAAGCTCATCCATCATCCAGCCGCATAAGTATCGCCCATGCTCAGCCGCATAGGACTTCGTCTGATCGTAGCCGCATATGTTGTTGAACCCCGGCCGCCTGGCGATTGCTCCCTTCGCAGCCGCATACGCTGACACCCCTTCGTCCGCATAAACCCGCCTCTCCAGCCGCATGCGCCTTGGGGCTCTTTGAGCCGCATAAGCATGTAGTCCCAGCCGCATGAACCAGTATTGACCCGGCCGCATGGACTCACTCCCTTTGAGCCGCATGGACTTTTGTGCCCTATATTGTTACCTTGTTATTATTGTTATTATTATATATATATATTATATGCCCATTTTATATCCTTACGCCTTTTGTCCTGAGCATGATAAGAGCACTAATGTGACCCCGGAGAACAAAGTGTTCCTACCTGATACACATACCTGAATGTTCCAGTTCTTGTTAATGCTCGACAAAAGACTCGTAACTCCACGTGGCGTATTTGCAATGATGCATTACACTAAGGAGGGTAGAACATGTTGACATACTGATTGACATGAATCCTCTTTGGGGTACTCATACTAAGGTACGATTTTAGGAGGATAATCATGCAGGCCACAGCATGTGAGTCCAGATTTCACCTAGGGTTAAACTAGGCAACTAAATATACTAGATGCATGGGGAGGGCGAAATCCCGAGATCGTGTTCCACCAGCCGCCTTGAGATACTGTCTTGACGCGCCGGCTGGTCTCCACGGATACTGTGTCATCTGCAACGAGTGGATGACTGTATCCGATTAATTCCTGCTACATATTATATGTTTTAGCAAGGTAGCCTTACGAGGGACCTGTGCTCAATCATACCTGTCTACGCGAACCCCTGGGTTGGCTAGCCTTGCTGGAAGGATACGATCTGAGGATTTTCTAATAACATGATGCGAGGATAACCTCGTCCCACTAGAAACTCGTAGACTTGATTGGCCGTGAAAACGACTTGCTTGTATCCTATTACCTTCCGTGAGTAACTGAGGGAAGCGGACTGTCATGGTACGTGATCCAACCCATGTTCTTGTTTGATTGTTGGGTTGGTTATCGTACTATGATAGGCTGTGGACCAAAGTTATGAACGGAAGACTTATTCTGGTTGTGAAGTGCTACTTCTGTGAATGACTGAGGAACATGGTCTGTCATGGTACATGATCCAACCCATGTTCTTGTTTGATTGTTGGGTTGGTTATTGTGCTGCGATAGGCTATCGACCGAAGTCACGATCAGGAGATTTTATTGTTTATACCCTTTAACTTATGCGAAAATTATAGAGTACGACGCGTCCCGACTCCATACGGCACCTTTTGTCCTTGTTTGGTTGTAAGGGTGCCATATGGGTTCGAGGATGTGGCGTTACCCTATAATGGTAGCATAAGTATTACTATTATCAATCATTCTATTAACTGGGTTTTTAGTCTTAACTCTTGTGCCCCTTTGGCGGTACTTGCTATTCGGGGCTGACCCCGCTGGTTTTGTTTGGCCAGATTCCGTAGCAGAGCCTGAGGACACGATCTTCCTTCCTGACATCCATGGTGCATACTAGGAGCATGGCAGTTCAGGGACTCGAGTGGGTTTCTTCTCCACCACTCCTGCTTATACTTTTGCGGCGTTTAGCCACCGGCACCTGTTAGCCGAATTACTCGATATTTTGTGTCAGTACATAATTGTAATTAAACAGACTGCAGCTGTGTATAATTTTGTACTCCTGACTCTCCGAGATAGCTAAATTATGAAGCTAGTCTCTCATGATCATTTTGATACAGCGTCGGGGACGCCTTACAGCTTTATCTTTAATGTTCATCTATTTGCTGATGTGATTTGATTGATTAAGACATAGAACTCGGTGGGACCATAGGAGACTTGATTGTAGCATGTACCCCCTAGTCTCTCGACAGCCACGATCGCCGTATGACGTTACGTACCTCATATGGTGTAGCTAGCCTAGTCCGTCTCCGTATTTCGGTACTGGGGCGTGACATTTCATATCTCATATGTTATTTTCATGTCTTGTCGATTCTATTGTGTTTTTGTATTGCCGTCTGTTTGTGTACTTGTTCCATTCCTGACTGGAAACCAATATTTTTCAGGTTTAGCCGCGATCACTCTTAGCACTGGGAAGACTTGGGTATGCTGAAGACAGCCTAGAAATAGATAGCAGTTGTAACATTTCATTAATTATAAATCTTGTATTTTCTTTAATTAGAAATACTTTAAATGTTGTAATAAATTTAGAAATATGAATGAGCAACAAATGTTTTATTTTGAGCATTTAATTCTTGCGGGCTTGACAGCGTTCTACCGTCGACTCTGCGGCGTAGGCTGGCTTGGACACGTCTCGTATCCGAAAAGCGGGTGCGGGTCGTGACAAACTCTCAACCAACAAGTAACTGGACTTTGGCATCACTGAAATCAATCCTAACACAACCCAAATATCTGTCATAGGCAATTTCCTATTCTCTTGATATCCTATATTAATACTTACTCGAATACCCTATGCTAAGACCAAAACTCGAACACAACCCTCATCATTATGCAAACTAGTAGATACTCCTAGATATGGTAATGTAGGATCTGTAGGTTTGATTTATACAGAATTTCTCATCGAAATACGATGGGAACAACAACAGGAAAAAAACTGAATATGAAGAAAATCTGAAATAAAACCCGATACTCTAACCAAAGCCTAACATGACCTAAAACATTCGAAAATCTAATAATAATCGAAACCAAAGGTTGGTAACGTGTCACGTGTGTGAACATGAACTTCAGGTGTAGTTGTGTCCAAGGAATAGGACACGAAGTGTCCAGGATACGTGAGTATCAAAACTGGAACCCAGTCCTCGTGCACGCGTGTCACGCGACCTAGGGCTCGACAGAGAACAAATTATGACACGTGGTCACTCCTACATGTAGCCCACGTATAGAGCTACAAGCCCACGTGTCTGCACTGGCCACACGATGCGTGTCTGAATCGCACGACACGCGTATCGGACGCCAAAAACTGGCGTACGTACGACAGTGCACAACCCGTGCCGTGTCGATTTCTCTCTCGACTCTCTACGAAACCCAACCAAATTTGTTGGGCATCACGACAGACCTAGCCCCTACCCACAACCCAAATTTCACGCATCGAGTCACCGTGTCCAGCGAGAACGGACACAGCAGCAGCAGGGCATCGAGATGCAGTCTCGTGCTGCGTGTCCAACCCGATTTTGGGACACAAAACGACACGGAAACCCAACATAAATTATATATATGCAATCTACATCTAAAGGCCTACAGGATCGTGTAATTAGTTTTCCTAAACTTCATTATTGAATTCTATGTGGCAATTCGTCGAGCACATTAAACCCTAATCTGATACGTGTCCGACACGCCTATCAAACAGACACGAAATTTCACCAAACTACATGGGTGGGTTGAGGGTACCTAGATGCATGCTAACATGAAGAAAAATCAGGAAAAACTATAGCGTTTAGGTGTTTACCTATTGAGAGTTAAAATATCAATGAAACTGACTCCTCGATCAATGAGACGACCAGTTTCTACCGAGCAAACGCCTCCAACTCCTTGCTAGAAATGCTCCAGCAAATTCTCCTCCTTCCCACGATCACAACGCACTTCATTTGAGGTGAAACGGAGGTCAGATGAGAAAGTTAGGGTTTTGGAGAGCTGGAAACTAGGGTGTTGTAAAATGGGTGTCAAAACTAATGCAAATGCTTATATAGGGAGGGGGGTTTCCTGTTTGGCCGACCATGCTAGTCCTCCTAGGGTTAGGGTTAGGGTTGGTTCATGGGCCCCTCTTCTCTATCTAAGTTGAGTTTAAGCCCACTAACAGAAAGGCTTAAAAGGCCAATTAATTAAATAGCCTAAAAATGGTCAAATGGCCTTCTAAATTGAACCAAAGCATAAAATAAATTCTAATTAGCTAAATAATCCTCATATGTCATGGTTAGCCTCTAATATGGATTTTCTAAGGTTAAACCAAATGCTAAAACAAATACAAGCAAAAAATATCTAAAAAAATGACTAAAATGACTAAAATGACTTAAATACCCTTATTTCAAAAAGTGGGTGCTACAAGTCTACCCTCCTTAAAAATAATTTCATCCTCGAAATTAGAGACAAGCTGCATAAGTAGGAAAGATAGAAATTATACCTTACTGCTGAAAAAGATAAGGGTACTGCTCGCGCATCTCATCCTCCCTCTCCCAAGTAGACTCACCGGGGGAGTGATACCTCCATGCTACGCGAACTAATGGTATTGTCTGGTTCCTCGTCACCTTATCCCGTCGATCCAGAATCTCCACAGGCTGCCCTGGATAACGGAGAGTAGGTCCCACTTCAATCTTCGAATGGTCCAGTACATGGCTAGGATCTGCCACATACCGTCTCAACTGCGATACGTGAAATACATTATGGACTCTCGCTAAGGAAGGAGGTAAGTCTAGTCTGTATGACACATCGCCGACCCTTCCGCTGATAACGAAAGGTCCGACATAGCGTGGGCTAAGCTTCCCTCCTCCACCGAAACGAATAGTGCTTCGAGTCGGTGAAATCCTCAAGAATACCATATCTCCAACCTAGCACAAGCATGGTCTCAATTATCAAAACAATCACAAAATCAACAAAACACAAACAACAAGATTCTAATCCTAAGTCTAAGCTATACCACAAACTGCAAAGGTCTTCGGTGGCTGTCGGCCCAATGCCGCTGTCTGTCCTGTGCCACGCGAAGTCGATCCCTGATGAGCTTCACCTTCTCGGCTGCGTCAACAACCATCTCCGGTCCCAATAAAGCTCGCTCTCCAACGTCATCCCAAGACAAGGGAGTACGACATCTACGTTCGTACAAGGTCTCGAATGGTGACATCTCAATACTGGCTTGGAAGCTGTTATTGTATGCAAACTCCACCAAACACAAATGGTCCTCCCAAGAACCTCCAAAATCTAGGACACAAGTCCGTAGCATGTCCTCGAGAGTCTGAATAGTCCTCTCCGACTGTCCGTCCGTCTAAGGGTAGTAGGCAGTACTGAATTTGAGCTGAGTGCCCAAACTAGTCTGTAAACTCTGCCAGAAATGGGAAGTAAAGCGACTATTCCGATCCGAGACAATGCCCACTGGAACTCCATGTATCCTGACAATCTGCCGCATATACAACTCTGCTAGCTTCTCCGTAGACGTCCCCACTTTGAATGGCAAAAAGTGGGCCGATTTGGTCAACATGTCCACGATGACCCAAATCGCGTCTTTTCCTCCTGGTGTACGCGGCAATCCCGAAACAAAATCCATTGTGATGTGCTCCCACTTCCACTCTGGAATGGCCAATGGCTGCAATAGTCCTCCTGGCCTCTGTCTCTCAGCCTTAACCTGCTGGCAGACTAGGCACCTGGCTATGAAGCGTGCTACCTCCTGCTTCATCCCATACCACCATACATGCTCCTTCAAGTCTCTATACATCTTGTTGGCACCTGGATGCATAGTATACTGAGAGCGATGGGCCTCCTGTATAACCTGCTCTCGAAGCTCCCTGTTAGGCACATACAGTCTGGAATCGTGCCTCAATGTGCCGTCCTCCGCAATGACGAACTCCATATCTGCCAATCCTGCTCGAACCTGCTCTCGGATATACCGCAGAGTAACATCATCAAACTGAGCTGACTTGATCCTCTCTATCAAGTCTGACTGAATCTGCAGGCCCCATATCTGCATCTGAACTCCTGGCATGATCACCTCGATCCCCAAACTCTCCAAATATGCTAATAGATGATGATCCATCGTCAAGCATATAGCTACCAGATACCTACTCAAGGCATCGGCAACCACATTGGCCTTCCCTGGATGGTACTGTAATGAAATATCAAAGTCCTTCATCAACTCCAACCATCTGTGCTGCCTCATGTTGAGCTCTTTCTGTGTAAACACATACTTCAAGCTCTTGTGGTCTGTAAAGATCTCCACACGCTCTCCGTATAAATAGTGCTTCTACCGCTTTAGAGCAAAGATAACCGCCGCCAACTTTAAGTCATGGGTAGGATAGTTCTTCTCATGCGGACGTAACTGCCTGGATGCATAGGCAATCACCTTTCCATGCTGCTACAAAACACAACACAAACCCTTCCCTGAGGCGTCACTGTAGATAGTGAACCCGTCTGATCCTGATGGCAACGTCAAAATCGGGGTTGTGTCAGTCGCTTCTTCAGCTCATCGAAAGCAACCTGACACTCCTCTGACCAGACAAACTCTGTGTCCTTCCGGGTCAGCCTAGTTAATGGCTCTGCAATCCGGGAGAAATCCTGAACAAACCTCCTGTAGTATCCCGCCAATCCCAGAAAGCTTCTGATCTCTGCAGCTGAACTCGGTGCTGTCGACGCCTCAACTGCTTTGATCTTCTTCGGGTCGACTGAGATCCCATCTCCGGTCACCACATGATCTAAGAAATCAACTCGATCCAAGAAGAACTCACACTTTGAGAGCTTGACATACAGCTGCTCCTTCCTGAGAGTCTCTAGAACCACTCTCAAATGCTCCTCATGCTCCTCTGGGGTCTTCGAATACACTAAAATGTCATCGATGAACACCACTATGAACTTGTCTAAGTACTGGTGGAACACCTTGTTCATCAAGTTCATGAACACCGCCGGGGCGTTAGTTAACCCAAACGGCATCACCATGAACTCAAACTGGCCGTACCGAGTCCTGAAAGCTGTCTTCGGAATATCCTCCTTCTTCACCTTTACTTGATGATATCCTGACCTCAGATCAATCTTGTAAAATACCTTTGCTCCGCTCAGCTGATCGAACAGGTCATCGATCCTCGGCAACGGGTACTTGTTCTTGATCGTGAGGCTGTTGAGTGTCCTGTAGTCGATACACATCTGTACGACCCATCCTTCTTCGGTACAAAGAGTACTAGCGTACCCCATGGTGAAGAACTCGATCGGATGAATCCCTTGTCCTGCAACTCATCCACCTGCTTCTTCAGCTCCACAAGCTCACTATTGTTCACTCTATAGACATGCTGAGATATCGGCTCTGCACCGGGTATCAAGTCTATAGAGAACTCCACATCCCTGTCCAGAGGCAACCCTGGCAACTCCTCCGGAAACACATCCATAAACTCAGCTATTAGTGGATGTGGCACACTCTGCTCCTCTACTGAAGCTCCACAGAAAACTCTGTTGCTCTGCTTTGACTCCCGCCTGGTGAACTCGAACTCTGGCTCTCCTGGTATGCTGAAAAGAACTCTACCCCCGTGACAATCTATGCTGGCATGGTGCCTGCTCAACCAATCCATACCGAGTACAATATCATAGTTCTGTAGTGACATCACGAGCAGACTCACATCCAGTTCTCGGCCTCCCAAAACTACTCTCCGATTCTTACAAATATCACTGACAAGGATAATACCACCCCCAGTCGTGATCTTGCAAGTCCTAGGCAAAGGTTCAGAAGAAAGATGGTGCCTAATGGCAAAAGATACAGACACGAAGCTATGGGAAGCACCTGAATCAAATAATACGAATGCGGGAAAAGAGTCGATAAGAACAGAACCTGCTATCAGATCGCCTACTGCCTCGGTATCCTCTGCTACCATGGCGAAAGCTTGCCCCTACTGGCCTCCTCTGGCCTGCTGCTGATGCTGAACAAACTTCTGCTGCTGAGTCGATAAGGGTCCCCTCTGCTGCTCCACTGGTGCCTTGGTCCCTGCTCCCTGTCCTTTACGCCCGAAAGCCTCAGGACAGTCCCTCAACTGATGCTCTGATGAACCACAGAGTAGGCACTTACCTAGCCTCTTCCTGCACTTACTCCACTTGTGCCCTGGATTCTTACAGAAGTCACAAGTGGCAGCCTGCTACTGTCTTGGTGCCTGCTGACCCTGTCTCTGTTGTGCCTGCTGGAATGGCCTCTGCTGCTGGAAAGACTTCTGCTGATGCTGCTGCTGAAAATGGGGCTTCTTGGCTGGTCCTCCACTGCCACTGGCTGCATGGAAATCACGGCCTCTCTTCTGCTTCAGCTCCAGATCATCTTCAGCTGCCATGGCTCCCATCAAAATCTCCTCAAATGTAGCATTCCTGTTGCTCTTGGTTAAGGACTTGACTTCCTTAACCAAACCCTTCCTGAATCTCCTAGCCTTCGTTGTCTCACTAAGGCCCTCCACAAATCTGCCCAGGCGGCAGAACTCTCCGGCGTACTCCTCTACCATCTGGTTCTCCTGAACCAGGTTCTCAAACAGCGTCTCCAACGCGCCAAGTGCAATATCGGGGAAGAACTTCTCCTTAAAAAGCTTCTTAAAATCCTTCCAAGGTTGCCCCTTAGTACCAACCCTGGGGTCGGTCTGGTACCAAGTGCGGGCAAGGTCCTGTATCATACTGCCTGCTGCTTCCACATGGAGTCTAGCCGGTATCTCTGCGAGACGAAAAATCTCCTCTATGTGCTCGATCCAGTCGTCCGCGTAAAGGATACCCTCTGTACCCTTGAAGTCCCGCGGCCTCATCTTCTGGAACTCCTGAATACCTGGAGTCCTCGGCTGGTATGGCTGAATCTGCCCTCCTTGGGGTGGGGCAGTTGCCCTCTCCACTGCCACCATCGCTAACTGGTGGGCATTATCAATGCCCTGCCTCATGTCATCTGACTAACGTCGCTGCATCTCCATCATCTGCTAAATGAGAGCGAAACACTGTGCCGCATGTCACGCCCCAGAACCAGAATACTGGAGAGCGGGGGCAGACATAGCCAGCTACGTATAATGAAATGGAATCCACGTCACTATACGGTCACGGCTGTCTAGATACATGAGGGTTTAACTACAATCCATCAGTCTCCTATGGTCAAGAACAAGCCTATTGTCTCAATCACAAGCAAGCAGTAATAGTCACAAGATGTTAGAGCATCAATATACAATAGTAAGGCATCCCATACATTACATATTGGATGATCATGAAGCTAGTCGTACAAAATGTCAGGACTAGCAAGAGTTTTAGTCAATACATGATCAACCCTAGGATTTGTCAATCATGTTACAACCCGTAGGCAGACAGTAAATAAAGGTGCAATACGAGCTAATACGTGCTCGCCGGCTAAACGCCTCAAAGAATAATTTTACAAACAGGGTGAGAGAACAAAAGAAACCCACTCGTTGCCCTGGTTACGCCTGGTGGTCACCATCGGGCTGGAAGACAGGTGGATCCTCTGGTGCTGCTCCGATATCTGGCCACACAAAACCAGTTGGGTCAGACCCCAGAAAGAGCAAGTGCCACAAAGAAGGCTTCACTTAGGAACTAAAACCAGCATATCATAATAGAATATTAAAGATAATAAATAAAGAACTGATAATAATAAAGATAATAACAGTAAACTTAGTACGAGAAAACCATTCAAGTAGCCAGGTCACAACCCTTGAACCAAACAAGGACCGAGGTTATAACCCTTCATCTGAATGGAAACCCGTCTCAAATACCATTGGTAGGGTAACAAGACAATAAATGAAGAGAGGACACAGAACTGCTCTGGAAGCCAGGTTACAACCCTTAAACCAAACAAGGACCGGGATTGTAACCCTTCGCCTGAACAGAATTGGACCCCTGATCTTTATTGTTAAGGCCAGTATAAATAATCATGGTATTGAAGTAAAGTAAAATATGACGAGCATGACAGGGGTTGCAATAAGACAATAAACGAAGAGAGGACACAGAACTGCTCCGGGAGCCAGGTTACAACCCTTAAACCAAACAAGGACCGGGGTTGTAACCCTTCGCCTGAACAGAACTGGACCCCCGATCGTTATTGTTAAGCCAAGCATCAATAATCATGTCCTGTCACAATCTTGCACAGGATCAGGATAAGACTAAGCTGGAATAAACTTCATTCAATCAATCACGGCCAAGCAAGGAGTACGGCTTGATACTTTAACTAACTAGGGTTATCACAAGCCTAGTTACTAGTAAGATGCAACGAGATTATCCCAACAGCCACAAGCCCTGCAGACCATCCAGTTATCCAGGTCGAATGTCCGTTTAGGAAGAATACAACACGTGACTGTGTGCTGGAAATGTGCCCTACTCGTCGGTAGGCTACAAGTCCACTGAATGCGCCCAGATAACGGGATTGCCTGTAGCTGGAAATCTCTTCATGACTACTGAATTATTCTAGTTAATTATCCTTAGTCAATTTCAGTAGGTAACCCTGACCGTGGTACTCAGGGGTCCCCATCCTAGACATGATGTAACACAGAACTAGTTTATTTGTATAAACACAATCGTCCACGGTGTCCAAGTCTTTCATACTTATCATGTCAGGCTAGCTGTCGTAACAGCATGTCGAGATACATTATGTCAGTTTACTTGTCAAGAGTGCGTCACAGCGGGCCACTATCGTATTCTATTCTTACAATATCATGAATGAGAGAAACTTGCATACAATAACTAGTTACATATTCTTGATGGCAAGGAAAAGGTCTACAACTTCCACGTTGGGAGTTGGGAGAAGCTCGAGCCACAATTCATTCAATTAGGACATATAACAGTTAGAAATAGCCAAAATAGGCATCATGTGGCCTATTCAGCGACACCATATGCGGCTACCGCGACATGCGTCCCATACGGCTCATTCGCGACACTATATACGCCTATTGCGACATGCGGCATCAACTGCGACATCATATGCGCCTACTGCGACATCATATGCGCCTACTGCGACATGCGGCTCCTGCGGCTTAACTGCGACATCATATGCGCCTACTGTGACATACGGCTCATGCGGCTCAACTGCGACATCATATGCGCCTACTGCGACATGCAGCCCCTGTGGCTCAACTGCGACATCATATGCGCCTACTGCGACATGCGCCTCAACTGCGACATCATATGCGCCTACTGCGACATGCAGCTCAACTGCGACATCATATGCGCCTACTGCGACATGCAGCTCCTGCGGCTCAACTGCGACATCATATGCGCCTACTGCGACATCATATGCGCCTCAACTGCGACATCATATGCGCCTACTACGACATGCGGTTCCTGTGGCTCAACTGCGACATCATATGCGCCTACTGCGACATGCGCCTCAACTGCGACATCATATGCGCCTACTGCGACATGCGGTTCCTGCGGCTCAACTGCGACATCATATGCGCCTACTGCAACATGCGCCTCAACTGCGACATCATATGCGCCTACTGCGACATGCGGTTCCTGCTGCAGATGAACATAGAAATGACCAGAAACTGCTTTTGGCCATAACTTCCTCATCCGAAGTCGAAATCAAGCGAAACAAAAGCCAAAACTGCATGAAATTGAATTCTCTACAACATAGAACCATTAGTTTTCGAAAATAAGTAAATTTTAGAGATCAAAACCAAGAAAAACTAAAACGTTACAAAGTTAGATCTACAAGAATCCATCCATCAAATCCAAAAATGCCAAGTTCTAAAGAGGCTTAGAATCAAGTAAGGAAGAGAATTGAACAATAAGACTTGAGATCCATCATGAAGCAAGTTTGCACTTGCCTAGCTCTCTTCCCTGGTAGGTGGAAGAGTAAATGGTGGAGAAGAAGAAGTGAAGGAGAAGAATAAATGAAGAGAGAGAGAGTTAGATGGAAATATAAATGAGGGTGGTGGTGGTAGGTGGGGGTTTTATTTTGGTCCATGATGAATCAAGCAACCCAACCCGAACCAAGCCAACCCAAACTAAATCGAGCCAAGCCTAGAGATATGTAATACAAGGGAAAATACGTATACGTATTCCAAGATACGTAATACAAACTACAGGCATTACAACTCTACCCACCTTAAAAGAATTCCGTCCTCGGAATTTAATTAAGAGGCTAGAGAGATAAGAATAAGCTATACTATTCATAGGCAAGCTATACTATTCATAGGCAAGCTATACTAATCAAGCAATCAAGTAATTATTCATGCAAGCAAGGAATCGAAGGCATAAGGCATAAGAAAGATATTATACCTCACGAGTCAAACAGGTCGGGATATCGCGATCGGATATCATCCTCACGCTCCCACGTCGACTCACCCAAAGAGTGATGACCCCAAGCAACACGGACTAAACTAATAATCTTGTTCTTGAGTATCTTCTCTCTCCGGTCCAATATAGACACGGGCCTCTCCTCATACGAAAGGTTGGTACCAACAACCAATTCCGAATGATCCAGGATGTGGCTCGGGTTCGGGATATACCGTCGCAGTTGGGATACATGGAACACGTCATGCACCTCACGTAGCGACGGCAAAAGAGCGAGACGATAGGACACATCACCTACTCGCTCCAGAATATCGAACGGCCCTATATACCTAGGACTAAGCTTTCCCCGTACGCCGAAACGAATGATGCCACGGTTAGGCGAAATCCTCAGGAATACATGGTCGCCGACAGAAAACTCAAAAGGGCGCCGATGAGAATCAGCCCAATGACGTTGGCGATCTTGGGCAACTCGAAGATGATTTCTGACTCTTCTGACCACTTCAACGGTCTGAGCAATCATTTCCGGACCAAGCATCTGCCTCTCTCCAACATCGTCTCATGCTAGCGGGGATCGGCACTTCCTACTATACAGTGCCTCGAACGGTGCCATCTGGATACTGGCCTGGAAACTATTGTTGTACGAGAACTCCACCAGGTGCAGGTGATCTTCCTAAGAACTGTCACGACCCGCACCCTAGAGTAAGGGCACGAGAAGTGGGTACGTCCAGCCTACGCCACAGTGTCGACGGTAGAACGATGTCCTAGGTCACAATATCTAACAATATATAATGTCAGGCAGTTTATACTCCCCGAATGGGGGTGACATAGCAGAATGTAAACTCAATCACAACTAAGGAAGAAAAGTACGATATGATATAGAACTCAAAATGAAGTACAGATAATCAGAAGAGTCTAGTGTCTAAGATAACATCTCAGTAAACATTCCGAGTACAAGTCTCAACTACAGAATATGAAAGAATATATACATCTCAAAACAACAACTGAAAGCCAAAAACAATGCTGAAAAGAAAGATAAAGCCTAGCTGACTAGCCTAGACTATGGGAGTAGTATCCTGAACTGCAGCTGGGTCCTCCAGAGGAGCCAGGTCGCAGGTGTCGTCTAAGCCTGCTCCGTAATAGGTGGTACAAAGGGCCTCATCCTCATCCTCTGTAATATTTTCAACAGGTCCAGTCAGGACAGGAGCGAGCACAGTACATCTCATGCAGTTCATATCAAGGCAGGAAATATAAAGCAAGCAATAGAGTAAGATACATGAAACGCTGTAAGAAGATGTACATGAAAACATGAGAGATATTTGGTAACTGGAAATATATACATGATAAGTAAGAACTGTAAGTGACTAGTGATTTAGAGTACGAGATGGCATGTAATTGGCTTGGGTTGTACATGATGAACATGAAAAGTAACAGAGTGTACATGATGGTAAATCACATGACCATTTATACTCACCCCTACCCACAATCAATACACAAGGATCCAGTCTAGTTACGTTACGTACATGATGTTTTGGTTACACAGGAAACACATGAGGAAACATGAGCATACATGAAAGAACATAAAAGTACATGAACGTACATGAAAGAACATAAGAGAACATAAGTGTACATGAATAACGCAGAAACGAGGAATACATGATGTACATGAAACACATGTCATAAAGTATCTGATGCGCCGCTAAGGGGGATAACATCCCAAGAAGAGATCCATATAGTACCAATCCGTGATGATAACGTGACAGCATCAAGTAAAAGTAATCTAGAGCGAGAATATAAATTGTGACAAGTATGAAACGATCAGAGAATGTACTCGCCTGTATCTGAGTGTCCAATATGAAAAGTACTTCTCGAGGAGTGGTGTCTGGCTCCTAATCAGAGCAACACAAGTCACAACAAGTCCAGAATAGTAAAATAAAGTCCTACTATGCATTCTACATGATTCTAGGTCAAACTAGGCCAAAGTCAACTCCTGGTCAACTCTGGTCAACCCTAGAAGTCAAACTAGGTCAACTATAGTCAAACTAGGTCTAACAAGACCATACTAGTCTAATCAAGGCTAAACTAGCCTATGCTAGCATACCAAGTCCTTACAACCTATATAACACAAGTCAAACCAACTTCACACAACTTATATAACATTTAAGCTAAACACAGAAATACATATACATACACTCATAGATTAGGATTTATCATCTAATCTAGGAATATACCTAGAGGCTATCCATGAGACATCTCATAACACATAGGTACATATGTGTACACATATATATAAATATTTTACACACATTCATATATGGGTATTCATATATACTATATATATACATGTGCATAAAGAGAGAGGGAAGGCCTGTGTGTGTCCAAGCAAGGATTTGTGTGTGTGTGATGGACAGGTAACAAGGTGCAGGAAACATAAAACAGTGAAAGGAAGAGAGTGTATATGTGAGTGTGTGTGTGTGAGACAAAGCAAATGTGTATGTGTGTGCTAAGAGGGAGGGAGTGAAGAGTGTGTACATAGAGTGATAGAAAAATGTGTGTGTGTCAAGAGTGCTCAGGAATTTGGTTGTATGTGTCATAGGCCACTGTGTGTGTGAGTGGACTGTATGTATATGGTAGTAAAGTGTATGCAGGATTTGTGATCAGTGGATGCAGGAAACATATGCAAGTCCTCAAGTTATAAGGCCTTCAAACTCAGGAAAACACATGAACTCTTATTGTAGTTCAAACCATGACAGTTCTCAGAAGATGTAGGAATGAATCCACATCAAAACTCAGATTTTGAAATATATCTCAGGTTTTTTCTTAACATCTAAGTTCTCAGTTTACATTTGAAACAATCTCAGTTTCTACAAATTTCAGATTTCCTAACACATCTCAGTTTTCTAAACATACAAACCCAAGTTCTCATATATGAACCTAACATGTTGTCTATGTATATAGCAATGAAATAACATATCAACAACCCAACCTAATTTCTCAGTTAAACATGTTATCACATCTCAGTTTCAGCAATAGGAAAATCTCAGATTTTATGAATAACTGAACTCAGTTTTACATCCACCCAAACTCAGTTTCCTTTAACAATGAACAATCTCAGTTTTGACAGTCTCAGTTTCAATGTGTGAACTCAGTGTAAAACATTGAAATAGATTCTCAGGTATCATCTTAACACAAATTAGAAAAACATTTGAAATCAAAGTGGACAGTTATAAAGGGGACTTCCTGGGTTAAGAATCAACATATAACTCAGTTAAGGTCCCCCCAATCTCAGGTTTCTAACCTATAGATCAATAATAAAACAAACTCAAAATCCATTCTCAGTTTTTATTTGAAAACTGGAAACCCACCTATCCCACATTTCAGGTTCAACTTCCTTATGAGTTCTCTGAAACACAAGAATGGCAGTTCAAAATACCTGCCCAAAACCAATTTGAAAATCCATTTCCTAACCCCAATCCATACACATCAATATCAGTAAACTATGAAACAAGTAGAAGGATTAAATGGCAGTTCAAATCATTACCAACAGCAAAAATATACAATTAAACTCAGGTTCACACTTGTTGAACTGTGTATCAGTCCTTAAGGGAAGTCCAAAATTTTATATCAAAAACATGTTAACATGCTAAACTACAATTTGGTAATTAACCTACTATATGTGCACGTGGTGTACACTTCGTGTCGTGTCCAGGAACCCGACACAAATGTGTCCAATCAGCTAAATACACAAAACACAAGTCTGCAAACAGACAGTGTCGTGTACGTGTTCCAGAGAGTCTAGGACACGACACGACACGAATTAGATCTCGTGATCACACATGTGGGTTCGCCTAGGGTCAGGCTACGTGTTCCACACCCTGATACGTGTCCACGTGTCGTGTAGAAAGGACACGAGACGCGTATCAGAGACGATTTCTCAGCTGAACGTGTGCGTCTGTGGCCAGTGCGGCCCTAATTTCGTGTCCGATACAAAACGACACCTCGTGAAACTTTGGGGGCATGTTTGCAGACATTGCCCCCGTGTCTATGCCAAATTTGGCGTGTCGACGTGCACTGTGCAGTGTGCATGAATAGGGTGGTAGTAGGGCACTGCCATACTGTGCAGTGCAGTGTGTTCGTGTCTGATTTTGATACGGACACGACACGATATCGTGCTCAGAGATAGGGTTCTGTGATCTACACCTATAGGGCTAGAAAATTGTTTAAATAGTTTTCAAAAATAATAACATTTTGTTCACAGAGGCAATACATCAAACACTTTAATATTAACCTAGATACTGTAGGCCTCAAAAATGAAAGTCACGCAGAGTTGATCAAGACAGAGTCAAAAGTCACGCTCAGTTGATCCAAACAATATAAACAAATTACGCTGGGAGACAGCTCATCATTTGTCAAAGAGTAATTATGACTGACAACACGACAGTCGAAGAATATCTCTTCGTATGCCACGTATACACAGAATTCGAGAGATCATCGTCGTCTATTGCGTGATTTTCGAAATCTTCTTCAGCAAGACTCAGCCTTCGTCGAGTTGGCGTACCAAAAGGGTTTCTTATCATTTAATGCGACTGACAAAGCAATCACTGTCAGAGATTTTGTGTCAGTCGAGACACGTCGAATCAAGACAGCTGGCAGTTCTATCTCAAGTCTGCGTGTATTTGTGATCTTCATCTCAAGTTTGCGTGGATTCTGAAGTTTTCTTCCTCAAGTTTGCGTGGATTTTGAAGTTCTTTGCCTCGAAGTCTGCGTGGATCCTGAAGCTTCCTGTCCCAAGTTTGCGTGGATTTTGAAGCTTTTTACACCGAGTTCGCGTAGATTTTGTCTTCAAAAAGTCTGCGTGGATTTCATCAAATTGGAGTACGTGGCAGCCATGCCACTGATCTCTCGCCTGCGTGTCCTGTAACTTGCACACGACTCATGCATGATTGCCATGTGTCCAACAGTTACAGGCTACGTCCAGTAACTGCTCACAGCCTTGTGTATGTTAAATCCTGCATGATTTTTAACTAGGCATAGGCTGTGAAGACAGTTATCTTTTAAGTTATTATTTTTGACTCTATAAATAGAGTTCTTTTTCTCATTCATTGTACAGATACATTGATATCTACTGTCAAAATTTTGAGAGCTTTTCTTCTTCGTATAGTCCAAGGGATAAAGCGATCGTCTTCTAGATCGGATTCCTACAGTTGTAATTTTCCCAGAAACACAACAAATAAAGAGAATTTCTTGGTGACTCTGCTGGGGAAAACCATCTCCTCTTCTGAGATGGTAACAACTCAATGCGACACTTCGTCAATCGGCTCGACGAAGAAGATGATGACGATCAAATTCGATCAACTCGCCTATGAAGAAATGCAGCGGGCTAAGGGTGGCAAGCCCACTCCAGCCTCCATCATCACTGCCAAGTCGAAGGGACACTCTGTCTATGTCCCTAAGAATCAGTTGGCAGTCAATGGTGAAGTCTCTGCCACAGTGTCTACTCCTACCTCTGGCAAGAACTCCACTGCAAGCAAGCACACTCTTGTGCGCTCGAAGATGACAGTAATCAAAAGTCATGTTGACAGTACTGGCTCCTTAGCCAAATCTGTTCCAGCGTGCAAATTCAACCCTAAAAGTCACGCTGACCGTACTGGCTCCTTAGCCAAATCTGTTCCAGCGTGCAAATTCAACCCTAAAAGTCACGCTAACAGTACTGGCTCCTTAGCCAAATCTGTTCCAGCGTGCGAATTCAATCCTAAAAGTCACGCTGACAGTACTGGCTTCTTAGCCAAATCTATTCCAGCGTGCGAATTCAACCCTAAAAGTCACGCTGACAGTACTGGCTCCTTAGCCAAATCTGTTCCAGCGTGTAATTCTAAAATTAAAAGTCACGCTAACAGTACTGGTTCCTTAGCCAAATCTGTTTCAGCGTGTATTTCATCAGAGAAGAATAACTCCTTAGTTATCTCTTCTTCTTTACCGAGTTCTACTAGAACTGGGGGTGGTCTTCCACACAAACTCCCTTCGAAAAAGAATAACTCTTTAGTTGTTTCTTCTGCTCCTGTAGTTTTTACTTCAGGAACAGCTTTGACTGATACTTTTGTTAGTCAAAGAAAGGAGATGGTCTTTTGACTACTCTTCCTTCTGGACATTCTATGTCTCAAAATCTGAATGAGTCTAAGAAGAAATATTCCTTAATATCTTCTCCTATGACTTCTTCAAATTTAAGAGGGTCTGTTACCAACTCCTAATCAAAGGAGTGGTTCAACTCTTCCTTCTCTGCAAATATCCAGATCAATGGAAGGAAAACTCCATGTTTCCAAAATTAATGTGTTACCTCCAACTGATTTAAGAACAAAACTCAGCACTTCTGGTGTTAAGAAACCATACCAATTGGATATGAAGATAAAAGATCCAGATGCAGAGTATGCAAGAAATTATGTGGCTCACATTAATCACTCTTTGTATAATCAAGAGCCATCAAGACCCAAGAACAGGAAGTATACTCCTCAATCTTCACAAACAGATTTACGGGAATATCTTCAACAGAAGAGAAGGAGTAATTCTATGTCAAAGGAACATGCTGAATGTCACTTCTATCCAAGAGTCATAATTCAGTGCAGATGTCAATCAACAGTTCAAGACCATGGTGATCATGAATGTGACTTCCAGCCAAGAGCTACAATGCAATGCAGATGTCAAACTAAACGACAGTCTATCTTCAATAGGATTCAGTATGAACCTATGCCTGATGAAGATGAGCCTTTGTTTGACTCTGTCAACATGACTTCTCGGGACACCGGGGGTAGAGTTGATAGTCCAGATAGAGTATATAGAAACACCAGAGCAAGAGTCCTGGCTTCTAGTCAAAGAAATTTGATCCCTGAAATTGATTCTGAATTCCTTGGAGAATCTAACTTCCCACCTCTTCCTACTGGGGGTAATTCTCCTATAGTTGACTTTGATGCACAAAGCAATGATTCAGAACAAACAACATCTACCAGTTCATCAATAATTCCTCGTACAGTCACAACTTATATGGTTGATGAGAATACTGATGAACCTTCTTCTTCCTTGACTCCTCAAGATCAAAGAATTGCTTCTTTGAAACAACAAATGAAGTCTATGACTGACACAATGAAGTCGATGTATAAACTCATGACAGCTAAGTTGCAAAATCGACAGACTGTACCAGATGCCATACCAGTTGATACTGATATAAGTCCAGTACAAGTTCCTCCAGCAGTACAATCCAATACTCCTGAACCAGCTCAACCAAATCCTAGTCTCTCTGGAGCTGGAGGTAGTGCTTACAATGTTGTTCCTCCTCCCAACTATTCTCTACAAGCCACAACTCCACAATCTTCGGGAGTTTTCTCTGAAGAATTGAAGAATCTCAAAACTCAATTCGAGGCATTCAAACAGAAGGATGGTTTACAAAGGTTAGGCATCAAGCAGCCTTATCCGATAGAATGGAAGCAAGTATCATATCCTCCTAAATACAAGCCTCATACTATCTCATTCTATGATGGAACCACTTCTCCAAGTCAGTTTATTAATCACTTTGAAGTGATGACTGATCAACTGCAACCAAGTGATGCCCTCCTTACTCGGGTATTTATTGAATGTCTCAAGGGAACGGCTTATGAATGGTATAGGAGTCTCCCAGATGGAAGCATTACCTCATTTGCCGGTTTCAAACAGATGTTTCTTGAAAGGTTCTATGAAGGGCTTAATGACATGACTATGTCTGCTCTTATTAGAATCAAACAGAAAAATAATGAATCTACAGAGGAATACATTGAACGGTTTCGAAGAGAAGCTCTGAAGATGCCTCTTGGAACTCCTGATGCTGTCACCATTGACACATACAAATCAAACTTGTTGCCAATCATCAGCATGTGGACAGGATCCACTCAATTCCAAGACTGGCCTTCTTTCATAGTTAGTGCCAAAGCTGCAGAAATCAGTGCTGAAACCTTCAAAGGTTTAGGAGTGCAGATGACTCCTAAAGAAACAGGTCAAGGTACTAACAATAAAAATAATGCTCGCAAAGGAAAAGAAACTCTTGAAGTTAATCTTCAGAGCAAAGATGCATCAAATGTTCAAACTCCTGCCTCTACAACTCAACAATCAAGAATACCTCGCCCCAAAGAAGAATATTCTTTCGATGACGACGATGTCCTTGGTATCTTTGAATGTCTGCTGAAAGGTAATAAGATATAATTACCTGAGATCAAGAAACCTGATGAAGCTGGTAAAACAGATCATCCCAAGTACTGCCCATATCACAGAATGCTGGGTCATACAATTCGTACATGTTATGTACTGAAAGGAAAGATCCAAGAAATGATTAAATCTGGAGCTATCTCTCTTACTCCAAAAGAGAAGACCGTCACCTCCAACGTCGTCTCTATGCAATTCGGAGATTTCCCTCCTCAATTTCTTGAAGGTGGGATCGTTCCTATTCCCAAGGCAACTCTTGACATAGTGAATCTTCCTCCTCCACGATCTGAAGGATTAGTGCCAATCACTTTGGAAACTGGAGAAATCATGTGGATCCATCCTGATCTAGTGGCAGATTTTGAATCGCCTTCTCCTCAAAAGACTACTTCTCGAAAGTCCAAGAAGGCTGGAAAGATTAAGTCATGTCATATGACTTCTCTTGGGTCTATTCCTGACACAGAGCTAAAAGAGAAAGAAGAAGCACTTGTTAGTGCTACTCGAACGGGGAAACCTTATCTAAAGGATTATTCCAAAAGTCCTGAGGATCCTCTTGATATCCCTCCAGCTGATAAAGATGCTTCTAATATTCCTCCTGAAGAAGAATCATCCACTGAACCTGTTCCTCCCAAGCCTACAGCTCTGGAGAAAGGCAAACAACAGGCTCGGTTTGATAAGCCAATCAAGAAGTCCTCTCCTCTTGGACTTCAGAAGTCTTACAACTTCGACATTTTGGCTCAACTTGCTAATACTCCAGCTAGAATGTCCCTCTTTGAACTTCTACGTCTTTCCAAAGAGACTCGGGAGACATTAAGTGAAGCACTTCTACAAGCTGACTCTTGTCTTGTACAATTGAAGAAGCTAGATGCAGAACCTGCCACTTGCTTACATTGCAACAGTGTATTGGAAATTATCCTAAATATCATCTTTACACAAGACGACATGCTATTGGAGGATAATCGACATGATCGGCCTCTCTACTACACTGGTTATATCGATACAATGAAGATAGATCGTATCCTCATTGATCCAGGGTCTGCTATAAGCATAATGCCAAAGAGTCTGCTGGATGAATTAAAAATCCCTCTTCACAAGCTCTCTAAGACGGTTACTACTATCCTGGGATTCAATCAAAGCCGAAGCGAGCCTTTGGGAAATATTCATCTGAAGCTTCAGATAGGCGATTTCAGATCTAAAGTCACTTTCTATGTGATCGAGATCGCGGGATCCTATAATCTTCTTCTGGGGAGGCCCTTTCTTCATGAAAATAATGTGGTGCCCTCTACTCTTCATCAATGTTTTAAATACATTGATAGCAATGGAAGAGTACAAAAAGAAGTTGCTGATATAAATCCCTTCTATGGGGTTGAAGCTTATTTTAACGATTCCCGAATGTACAAAGAAGAGTATACAAGGATCATACAAGCTATGGAGAAAGAAGATGCACAAAGTGAGACTTTAATAATCCCTGTTAAAGGTCGAACTACTCAGCAACAATCTCCTAAACTCTCTGGAGAAGATTCTTTCATCATTCCAGTGAGTGGACGGATCTCTCCGTTACCTCAGTCATCTACTCAAAATACACTGATCATTCCTGTCAGTGGGCGTACTACAGTTCCTGTATCTTCACAAGATACTCTGCTAATTCCAGTTGGAGGGCGGACTACTCTTCCTACTCAAACTTCAAGGAAGCTCACCTCTTCTGAGCCATTTGTTATCGATCTTAATCAAAACAAAGCTTCTTCTTCTTCTTCCCCTTTAGTCATTGACTTGGCTAAAATCTCTAAGGCTCAGCCTTCTCCCAATGTAAATATTGCTGCTTTTATATTTAATGAAAAGTCTCCACCTTTGCAGTACGTTGATGTGTGTAATTATGTTCATAGTTATTTACATCTGTTAGATGACTTGAACACAATAACCATAGGAGTTGTACAGACTGTTCATACAGATGTATCTTTAGAACCTGTACAATCTTCATACTTTCTAGTTCCCAGCAGAAAGCCAGGAGACATTCCAATATTCTTCTACAAAGGGCCTCAAAATCCTTCTGATCTTGAAGATGATGACAAAAATGATGATACTGGAAGATTACAACTACGTCGTTATAGTCAGCAATCTAGAAACATCATCAAAAATATGGGCTATGACTTCAGGACTGGCCTCAATGATGGAAAAGGAAGAAAAATACCTGTCCGGATTCCTCCTTTGAAATATGGAAGGACGAAATGCGGATTGGGTTATACTGCTCCTACTCCTTTCATCAATATTATCCATGAAGATCCCGAGTCTGACGAAGATAAGAGATCTGATTCTTCTAGTACCACTTCTTGGGATTCCGATACGAGTATCGGTGACTTCTATTACAACCTTTTGTCTTCCAATATGGTTTCTATTGACTGTTTTGAAAAATGATTCATACTTGACGGTTCATCCGTTCATCTGACGGTTTGACCGTTCATTAATACCTGACGGTTCGTCCATTCATCTATCCGACGGTTCGTCCGTTCATTATAATCTGACGGTTAACCCGTTCATTCATCTAGTCTTTTGATTTCCCAGTCTAAAGATAATGAAAAATTGAGTTCAAAGATATTTTTATGTCTGAATTCTATTTTTTCCAATCAGTATTAAACTAAGATCATTTCTGGTTTAATATCATTTGATAGAATTACAAAGTTCGTTTGTATATTCTATTCTACTGAAATATGTCATGTATTATTTACCTCTGAACATATTTTCTATGAATCTATCATTTTCAAAACAGCAAAACCAAAAGTCAGATCAAGGATTTTCATTTACTCTCATTCCAGAATCAAAACATGAAATACAAGTGAAAGTAAAAATAAAAGAGGTTTACTCATTTGGAGTTATCAGCTCCCTAATACGATCTAGAACAGCAATCAGTTTCTCTTCATGAGTTTTTCTAACTCGTTCTGCTGCTACAATTGAAACATTCTGTTCATCAAAAGTAATGATGGTAGACTGGCGACGGCTAACTTCTTCAATCTGTTCCGCCTGCATCTGTTCTCGTTCCTTCTGAAGAGTCTTACAGCGTTCAACTTCAGAGATATAAGCAGTAGCAACCTCAGCTTGATCTGTTTCCATGACAGCAATGCGCTCTTGAAGACGAGCTAATTCCTCTTTTAATTTCTTCAGCTCTTCAGTCTTGGACGCTTTATCCTTCTCCAGAAGCTCTACTCTTTGACGAGTAGCTAATATTTCTTCGCCCTTTTCTACTAATTTCTCAGTAGAAGAGGCAAGAAATGCTTCAAGAGCTGCTTGTTGGGACTGCGCTTCATGCTCTAGTTGACTAATTTCAGTTACAGTTAAAGATTGAAGATCTTCCTTCTTAGTCTTCCAGTATTTTCGGATAGTTACTTCCAACTCATCCAGGAGATGTTTGAAGAAGATGTACTGAGATTCACAACCAGCATGACGCAGCGCCATGAGAGGGAACTTAACCATAGTTCGAAGATCAGAAAATGGCATAGCTTCATCCTTCAAGAAACGTCTGGAATATGTATCTAGATATGAGTAAATGATATCTGAATACATTCCTAGAGTTCTTGTTAACCCAGTCTCAAATCCAGGAGTCGCTGTCATCATGGAAGAAGAAGCTTGAATATTCTCTATCCTCGGAACAGAAGTATGTGCCACCGGAGAAGTTAAGTGTGAATTCCCTTCATCGGCATCAGCCTGGATAAGCGGAGCATGAGTCGAACCCATTGCTGCAGCAGTTCCTACAGTTAAAGAAAAATGTAATCAGCATTTAAAGAAAAAAAGAAACAGCGGAAACAGAATTTGAAATAAAGTTCTACCTGGCTGAGGTTCATACTCGATATGTGGAGGGAGTTTTGCTTCTTCTCGCAGCCGGTCCATGATTGTATCCGATACCTGCTTTATATGGCTGCTTCCAGCTCTAGAATTACAGGGTGCTAGAGCGTTGTTCGGTGATTGAGCAGGTTCAGGGCTAAGTTCCATTCTGTTCCCCTTGACTTTGTCTTCATCATAAGGAGTAGAGGTGCCAGCATGCCAGTCTTCTCCTCCTTCAGTTTCTTCTTCTTCTTCATCTTCAGGATGAGCTTCTGATTCAGAGTCAATGATATTCACATCTTCATGAGTCTCAGGGACAACGACGATAGCAAGCTCAGTATTGACTGCCGCCGGTTCAGTCCTCTCTGGAACATCGGTTTGAAGAATGATGTCTTGACAAACATTCTTCAACAAATCATCAGCAGCTGATAGCTCAGACGCGGGCACGTCTTCATTGCCTCTGGCCGAAGAAATATTTTCTTCAGCTTGAGTTTCAGAAACGTCTGACTGTTTTGTCACTTTTTCTGGAGCTGGTTCTTCTTCAGAGTAATTAATCTGGTCATCCAGTGCCTGAATGACACCCTCAGTTCCATGCTCAAATGGGATCATCCTCGTCTCCGAGGGTTCAATAGCCACTCCACTTGCGGTCAGAGCAGTTATTTTCTGAGCTTGAGCAGATTCTACTTCAGTCTGTTCATCATCAGACTCGGTCTTCTCAGTAGAGGCTGCTTCGTTGATTTCTGGCAAAACTCCTCCACTCATGATTGTCTCTAGGAGTTTATTGCCCTTAATTTTGCTGACAGACTTTTTAACATATTTGCCTCTCGACCTCCTTATCAAAGGAGCGTCGTCTTCATCAGTCTCTTCATCCTTATCAGCGGCATCGTCTTCATCAACTGATATACCGCCCAAAGATGAAGTAGCAGTCACCGAGACCCCTTTCTTCTTATTCTTGGATGTTTGAGACCTAGTACTCCTCTTGGAGATGATCTCAGATTCGTCACTTCTCTTCCTCTTAGAAAGAGATATAAATATAGGAGGAAGGACCTCATTAGGAAAATTTCCTTCCTGGAATAATTCATAGGGAGGCTCAACTTCTGTTGTCTCATCTTCGGGTTCTGAAGGAAAGTGCTGAATAACAATTTTCTTCTTTGACCTCTTCGATGGAGCTGGATCATCCTCTACAACAAAGGTCTTCAGATTGAAACTCGGTCTGAAAGTGCTCGACGACACATAGAAACGTGCATACGTATAAAGCATCTTTGGCCCCGAGCTAGACAAAGGATTAGGCATAGAGAATACGACCTTTGTATCTCTAGCTGCAAAATATCTCCAAGCTCGAGCTCCGTCAATGAGTCCTCCGCGAGCAGATAAACAAGTAGTGGCGTTTCCAACATGGAGTTGGTCATACCCGAATTGTCTGGCAAATCGGCTTGGTAAATATGGTTCCAGATATGCCATTTCTTCGTGACGATATACCAGATGAGAGGGTCGGATCATCTGTAACCATTGGAAGGCTACATCATCTAGTCGGTTTCCCATATCTCCGTCCATCATATTTAAGGGCATACTCTCATAGCCCGATGGTGGAGGGACACATTGGATCGACCAATGTGACGCCCTATTCAATACATTTCTGCATTCTGGGAGGGTGTGAACCTTCCAGAACGTCTCTCCAGAGTACCTCTCCAGAAAAAGACTGCTACTCCCTCCTGCCCCTGGAGGTATCAGACCATCATGATGAAGGAGAAGCCAACCATATAAAAATGTGAAAGGCATCTCTATCCTTGGGAATTCTTCAGTCATCAGCCTCTGAGCAGACAGCATGATAGTTACAAAATTCCGAAGACCTGCATTTAGTCTGCAGGTCATCGCTGATAATAAGTCCAGCCTGTAACCATACACAAGGCGTACCGCTGCAAAGATAACACCTCTGTGTATTCTGTCCAAGGAACTGGAGCCGGGAACAATGAATCTCCTTAACCACAGAGATAAGAATTCGGCCAAGTGACCGTTCCTTGACAGATCCTTGCCACTCTGCCGCACATAAGAGCTGAAAGTGGTTCCAGCTTTGAACTCGTACCAATCTTCAGTAATGGTGAAATCCTTGCAGTCGTATTTCTCCAGCAAATAAGTGATCTCACTCTCAGAGAGAGGCTTGAAGTTGCTAATATGATAATACCTCTTTTCATTTATTTTCCTATCATCCTTTTTACGGTTCATGAAAAGGTAGGACATCCACTTCTGAATGTGGTTGCCAGCTTCATCCTTGGAACCCTTGTAATATAGGGTGCATGTGCCAAAATGGCACATCATCTCTTCAAATAGATGGACCATCTCTGGGTTCTTCTCTGACAGAAAGTTCAGTTCCTCTGTCGTAGGAACATACTCCTCATACGGCAGCGAGCCTGAAGGCAGGTGTGAGATGTATTCCATCTCATGAAGGGCGAAGCCCATCTCTCCTTTTGGAGTCATAAAAGTTCCCGTCCTGTGGTTGTATCTCTCAACTAAAGCCAGGAATAGGAAGGGGTTGGGTTTAAAGCCGTAAGATGAGTTGACGACAGCATCATAAAGATTAATCTTCTTCAACTCAGTTCCAAAATTTTTCAAAGCCCAGTGGACCAAAGTCTTCCATCTCACATTCTCCTGATTCATTAGGCCATTCATCCTCGGCGTTGAATCGGTCGGATAGAATGCATTCCGGTTTGACATAAATTCATTTATGAATATGGGCATCCTGAAGGGCATCACTATAGATGAGTCTTCTGGTAATATACATCCAGGCTTCAGACCCCGAAACACTGATACATGATCCTCCGGGGCACTGAAAAATCCATTTTTCCTGTAAATAATACGGCTTGCTTTCGCCTGCTGATATTCAGTCAAATACCAAGACATCTTTCTCGGATAGCTGGCATGCATAAGTCTCATGATTGACAAGCCCCGGGAAATCTTTGGCCAATACATGGGTTGTTTCACATCCCCCTCAAAGCAGAAGCACACCTTCTCCCTAATGCCCTTTGGCTGAGATTTTTGTGCTATAGCATCTCCGAACAAGAATGCTGGTTTCTTATGGGATACCAGATCTAGACTTTGGAAAGGTTGTCCATTCATCAAGCAGAGTACGGTTGTGTGGTCTTGATTGACTAACAATGATAGTCTTGCTTCAGGAAGATCAAAATGAGGGAATGTTATATGAGATAGATCATGCTTAAATGAAACACTTAAGCACCCTTCAAAATCTGCTTCTTCGCTTCGGATGTTCACTACAGAAAATGACAGAAGACAAAATCAGATATACCTATGTCTATGACTGTATTACAGTATTTGAAGAAAATTTCAAAAAGTCACGCAGACTCCACATGGATATATTACTGTGACATGCTAAGTGATTTATTCACGCAGATGATTAATTCACGCAAAGCTCAGACAGATTAGGATGAAAATCACGCATCATTTGCTAGAGTCACATTTTAGTGAAAATGACAAAAGAACACACTGACAGATCAAGACTAGTCTATCCAGAGGATGACTCTCAGAAGTCTGTGTGAATAATTCAACATTGGCATCTCTCCCAATATATGAAAAATCACGCAGAGTCATCATGGAAGCTGCGTGACTTTTTCAACATCGACATTTTCTGTCAAAATGAAAAGTCATGCAGAGTCATGAGAGCCATGCCCTTTTTTGTGTGAAACACAGAGCTTCGTAAATACGAAGATGTGAAGTATGGTTAACCCTAAAGAGGGGGCATACTTTGTTAATATCCTTTGCCCTAAAAAGGGGGGATATATTTCTGAAACTTCATTATTTGTTTTAAAGATCCTAAAAATTCTATATTGAGGTCATCTTCATCATCTCCAACAGTTCGTGTTCTCCCATCACTTACGATGTATAGGAGCTTGTGGGACTTCCTGTCGAGGAAGTCTGTCGATAGTGGCACGCGAAGAAGTTGCGGGAGCTTTCCCCTTGGCCTGAGCATCAGCTTTCTTAGGAGCCATTTCGGCTGAGAAAGAAGGAAAAGAAGTCGGGGAAGAAGGAGTTCGTCGGGGAAGATGAAGTTCTCTTCTGTGGGTTCTCTCTTTCAAACGCAAGTAAAGAAAGAAAGAAGTAATCTATGGCCTATTTATAGGCTCATAAAGATTTCTAAATGACGGTCAAGTCATTATTGCCTCGATATTTGGAGATTTGCACGGGATCCTAACAGCACAGAATTCCAACAGTCTAAACATCTCGGAGTAAATCTCTCATTTTGAAGTCATCTCAGCGTGACTAAATCCATTTTATCATCTCTATTTTCAAAGTATTTCGAAATAATTTATCATTTTTTTCAAAAACTTTGAAGGGGGTTTTGTAGGCCTCAAAAATGAAAGTCACGCTGAGTTGATCAAGACAGAGTCAAAAGTCACGCTCAGTTGATCCAGACAATATAAACAAATTACGCTGGGAGACAGCTCATCATTTGTCAAAGAGTAATTATGACTGACAACACGACAGTCGAAGAATATCTCTTCGTATGCCACGTATACACAGAATTCGAGAGATCATCGCCGTCTATTGCGTGATTTTCGAAATCTTCTTCAGCAAGACTCAGCCTTCGTCGAGTTGGCGTACCAAAAGGGTTTCTTGTCATTTAATGCGACTGACAAAGCAATCACTGTCAGAGATTTTGTGTCAGTCGAGACACGCCGAATCAAGACAGCTGGCAGTTCTATCTCAAGTCTGCGTGTATTTGTGATCTTCATCTCAAGTTTGCGTGGATTCTGAAGTTTTCTTCCTCAAGTTTGCATGAATTTTGAAGTTCTTTGCCTCGAAGTCTGCGTGGATCCTGAAGCTTCCTGCCCCAAGTTTGCGTGGATTTTGAAGCTTTCTACACCGAGTTTGCGTAGATTTCGTCTTCAACAAGTCTGCATGGATTTTATCAAATTGGAGTACGTGGCAGCCATGCCACTGATCTCTCGCCTGCGTGTCCTGTAACTTGTACACGACTCATGCATGATTGCCATGTGTCCAACAGTTACAGGCTACGTCCAGTAACTGCTCACAGCCTTGTGTATGTTAAATCCTGCGTAATTTTTAACTAGGCATAGGCTGTGAAGACAGTTATCTTTTCAGTTATTATTTTTGACTCTATAAATAGAGTTCTTTTTCTCATTCATTGTACAGATACATTGATATCTACTGTCAAAATTTTGAAAGCTTTTCTTCTTCGTATAGTCCAAGGGATAAAGCGATCGTCTTCTAGATCGGATTCCTACAGTTGTAATTTTCCCAGAAACACAACAAATAAAGAGAATTTCTTTATAGAAAACAGATACGTGTCCGATACGGACACCAAACCCAATCTATTTCCTACCAAACTTAGCCTATAGGTCCCTGGTACCTAGATGCATGCATTCATGAAGAGAAATCACAATATTACTAGGTTTTAGGGCATGTTACCTATTGAGTGAAAACTCAATAAAAACCAAGGTAGGGGGGTTCTTCTTCAAATGATGATGCCAAAAGCTTGTGCAACCTTGCTAGCTAGCTTCCTTTAGCATCCTCAATGGTAGGGGATCCCAATGCAAGAAGTTTGGCTCAATTTGGAGTTGATTTGGATATTTGGGGAGAAGTTTAGGGAAGAACACAAAAGAGGCAAATAAAATGAATTAAAATTGGTGCAAATGAATAATGGGATGTATTTATAGGGGGTGGGGATGTGTGTTGGCTGTCATTAAGTTAGGGTTAGGGTTTAGGATGAGTGGCTAAGGTTTCTCCAACAATTTCTAGGCAATCTAATGGCTCATAACTAAAGTAGCCCCCTTTAACCTTTAGCATAAAATATCTCCCTAACAAATATCTAGATATTACACTAATGTGATTACTTAATGAAATCCTCTAGCTTAGTCTCTAGGGTCATGATTAACATCTAGATTAGGCTAACTTCTAGGTCAAGGCTCAACAATTTAACTAACACTTATTTAATTAATATAATTCACAATCTCACAAAAGTGTCAAAATGACTAAAATACTCCTAGGCTTAAAAGTAGAAATTTGAAATCCTAAACACATGATTAGGTCTCATTGGTCATGATTAGTCTTCTAGGTCATGTATGACTAATGTTACACTAGCAAAACGTCAATTCACATTTCACTCAATTAATTAGTTTTAAAATAACTAAAAATTACTAAAAATCATATCATGACTAAAATTAAATATTTTAATGATTTAAAATACAAAAGTTCAAATTTACCCTTATTTTGGAAAAGTGGGTGTTACAAGAACCACCGAAGTCGAGTGTACATGACCGCAACATATCTTCAAGAGTCTGGATCGTGCATTCTGACTGGCCATCTGTCTGCGGATGATAAGCGAAGCTGAACTGGAGGCGAGTTTCCAAACTCTCTTGCAAGCTACACCAAAAGTGCGACGTAAATCTGGAATCTCTGTCCGAGGTGATACTGACTGGTACACCATGAAACCTGACGATCTGCCGGAGATACATCTTCGCTAGCTGAGCCGTCGACTGACCAACTTTGAACGGGAGAAAGTGAGCCACCTTCGTGAGTCTGTCTATGACAACCCAAATAGCATCTCTGCCAGCCGGGGATCTAGGCAATACAGTCACAAAATCCATGGTTATATGCTCCCATTTCCACTCGGGAATCGGCAATGGTTGAAGAAGTCCAGCGGGCCTCTGACGTTCAGCCTTAACTTGTTGGTAGACTAAACAACGAGAGACAAACCGGGCTATCTCCCTCTTCATGCCATTCCACCAAAAGTGCTGACAAATATCACGGTACATCTTCGTACCGCCGGGATGAATGGAATACTGCGAGCTGTGGGCCTCTGCCATGATCTCCTGTCTGATGTCTCCACTGGGTACACAAAGACGCTTCCCATGACGAAGTGTACCATCTTCATGGATACATAACTCTGGTCTTTGTCCTGCCTCATATTCTGCTCTGAGTCGCTGAAGCTTGGAATCTGCGGACTGCGCCATCCGGATCCTCTCGACTATAGTGGACTGAACTTGCATGCTGGCCATCAATGCCACACTGGAAGGGAGGACAACTTCTATTCCCATCTTCTGAAAATCGACTAACAATTCTGGTTGCGCTGTTAGAAAATAAACTCCGGCTCTCCTGCTCAATGCATCTGCAACAACGTTGGCCTTCCCTGGGTGATACTGCAGGTTGACATCATAATCCACAAGCAGCTCTAGCCATCTCCTCTGACGCATGTTGAGATCCTTCTGGGTGAAAACATACTTCAGGCTCTTGTGGTCGGTGAAAATTTCCACCCTATCTCCGTACAAGTAGTGCCTCCACAACTTAAGTGCAAACACTACTGCTGCCAGCTCCAAGTCATGGGTTGGGTAATTCCTCTCATGATCACGAAGTTGTCATGACGCATAAGCTATTACCTTCCCATGCTGCATCAGAACACATCCTAAACCTCTGCCCGAAGCATCACAATACACTGAGAATCCTCCAGTTCCATCTGGAAGCGCGAGAATAGGAGCCGTCATCAAGCCTCGCTTCAACTTCTCAAAAGAATCCTGGCACTCTGCTGTCCAAGCAAACTGCACATCCTTACGGGTCAACTGGGTCAAAGGTGCTGAAATTCGAGCAAAGTCTGAAACAAATCGCCGGTAGTAGCCGGCCAAGCCAAGAAAACTACGAATTTCTGCCACTGTGCTAGGTACTGGCCACGTTTCAATGGCCACGATCTTCTGGGGATCCACTTCAACTCCTCCTCGGGTGATGATATGACCCAAGTACGAAATGTGATCGAGCCAGAACTCGTATTTACTAAACTTGGCATACAACTGGTGCTCTCTAAGAATCTGGAGGACAACTCGGAGATGCTGTTCATGCTCCGCTTCACTCTTGCTATAGACCAGGATGTCGTCTAGGAATACAATCACGAACTGATCCAAATAAGGCATAAAGATACGATTCATGAGGTCCATGAATACAGCCGGCGTATTGGTTGCTCCAAATGGCATCACAAGGAACTTCCAATGCCCATACCTAGATCTGAAAGCTGTCTTCGGGATGTCCTGCTCTCTGACTCTTATCTGGTGGTATCCTGACCGCAGGTCAATCTTCGAAAATACTGACGCCCCTCTGAGTTGATCAAACAAGTCATCTATCCTCGGGAGAGGGTATCTGTTCTTGATTGTCACTGAGTTCAAGGTACGATAATCTACACATAATCTGGACGTACCATCCTTCTTTTTCAAAAGAAGCATCGGAGCTCCCCAAGGCGATCCACTAGCACGAATGAATCCCTTGGTTCTGAGTTCTTCAATCATCTTGTATAATATCTCCAGCTCTGATGGCGCCATCCTGTAGACTCTCTCTGACACTTGGGCTGTTCCGGGAATCAAGTCGATGGTAAACTCGATCTGGCGGCATCCCTGGAAGCTCTTCTGGGAAAATATCTGGAAACTCTTCGACTATCCGAGGTAACTGTACTACTGCCACTGCCATCCGCAACACTGGAGGAGAAGGTTCAACTTCACATCGGGAGAAAGAAAACTTCGGCTCGTCTGGAATGCTAAAAATAACCCTGCCAATGTGGCAGTCTATCCTAGCATATTGGTCCCTCAACCAATCCATCCCTAAGACCACATCATAATCGGCCATCAGAAACTCTATCAATCTAGCAGAAAATTCTCTACCGCTAACTACGATCCGACACGAGGAAAATACTCTATCTACTCCCACAAGACCATTACCAGTAAGTATATTGAGCCTCACTGATAATGACTCGGGCTCCAATCCTACCCGTATCGCGAATCGTGCAGACATAAATGAATGCGAGGCACCAAAATCAAATAATACTGAAGCTGGAAAGGTGTTGACGAGAATAGTACCTGCCACCACCTCACCTGGTGCTATTCCTTCTTCTTCCATGGTCAAAGCCAGCACTTGACCATGTCCTCGGGGTGCGGGTCCCCTCTGCTGAAAATTCCTCTGCCTGCTCTGGATCAGGGCTTGGGCTTGGGTATACTGCTGCGGTCTATGCTGCTGGAATGCCTGGGCCTGCGTCGGTAACGGCCTCGGAAACGGGTACTGTAGCTGCTGCTGCTGCTGCTGGATTGGTGCTGGTCCTCTAACTGAAGGACTGGAGAAAGAAGATGAACTCCCCCTGTTCGGGCAATTCCCAACCCTGTGGTCCGGGGCACCACAAACCAAGCACAAACCCTGTGCTCTGCGACACTCCGATACCACATGCCCTGGCTTCCCGCAGTGTGAACATCCCACTGCGGAAGACTGCTTCTGCTTCTACTGCTGAGGGTACGTCGGGGTGGAATACTGAACCGACGTTACTGAGGCCGCCCGCCTCGGAGCTCCAATGGTCAAAGCCCTGGCCGCCGGGGCTGGTGCTGAAGACTGATTCATCTGGCCGTGAGATCGCTTTCGACCTTCGGTCCTATCTACGATCCTCTGGAAGGTATATTCATTCCTCCTGGCTGCTCTCAACACTGCATCAAAAGTCTGATGCTCAAACTGCTCCACCGCCAATAAAATCTCCAGATGAAGCCCCTGCTGGAACTGCTGGGCTCTATCGAACTCGGTCGCTACCAAGGTGGGAGCAAACCGACTAAGTCTTGAAAACTCGACCGTATATCCGTCGACCGTCCTGCCCATCTGCTTCAGATTGGTGAACCTCGTCTGTAGATCGTACCGAGCTACAGCATCGAAGTACTTGGTCTGGAATCTTTTCCTGAATACTGCCCATGAAATAGGGGCCACTAATCTATCGGCCTGCGCCGCCCACCAGCTGCGGGCAAGATCTAGTAACTGCAGGCGCACTACGGCCACCTTCTCGTTCTCCGGAGTCCTGGCTGCTTCTAGAATCACCTCTGTATCCTGAAGCCAAGCATCTGCAGCGATCGCATCTTCACTGTCGTCAAAGAAGGGAGGGTTCAAGCGCTTGAAGCTGTTGGCCGCGCTATTACCCTGAGACCTCCTCTGGTCAAAGCGTCTGCCACCGCCTGGTGCAAGGCATCTCTTCGACGATCTTGGGAAGCTAATAATGACCTGATGAGACCCACCAAAGTGCCATCATCAGGCTCCGCAGACTGGACGGGCTGAACTGGTGGTTCTCCTTCGGTAGGCATGACTCTGGAGGCTACTCCTGAATGCTGGGCTTGATCTCCAGGTTGCTGCTGGTCCGCGGGAGGTGCTCCGTCTTGCTGATCGACAGGTCCAGGAACAATGTCGCTGAAGAAGACGACATAGGGAACAATAAGGAAGGACCAGGATAGATCAATGATACAAGCATGTGATCAGGTCAAGATTACAGGGATTCAGAAGATACGAGCAGAGATCAAGGGCGAGTACTGATTGAGACATCTATTCGGTAAACCCTCACATATCTTGATTCACAAGACCTGCATGGGCCGCCACTAAAACCATGTCATGCCCCAGAACCAGAATACTGGAGAGCGGGGGCAGACATAGCCAGCTACGTATAATGAAATGGAATCCACGTCACTATACGATCACGGCTGTCTAGATACATGAGGGTTTAACTACAATCCATCAGTCTCCTACGGTCAAGAACAAGCCTATTGTCTCAATCACAAGCAAGCAGTAATAGTCACAAGATGTTAGAGCATCAATATACAATAGTAAGACGTCCCATATATTACATATTGGATGATCATGAAGCTAGTCGTACAAAATGTCAGGACTAGCAAGAGTTTTAGTCAATACATGATCAACCCTAGGATTTGTCAATCATGTTACAACCCGTAGGCAGACAGTAAATAAAGGTGCAATACGAGCTAACACGTGCTCGCCGGCTAAACGCCTCAAAGAATAATTTTACAAACAGGGTGAGAGAATAAAAGAAACCCACTCGTTGCCCTGGTTACGCCTGGTGGTCACCATCGAGCTGGAAGACGGGTGGATCCTCTGGTGCTGCTCCGATATCTGGCCACACAAAACCAGCTGGGTCAAACCCCAGAAAGAGCAAGTGCCACAAAGGAGGCTTCACTTAGGAACTAAAACCAGCATATCACAATAGAATATTAAAGATAATAAATAAATAACTGATAATAATAAAGATAATAACAATAAACTGAGTACGAGGAAACCATTCAAGTAGCCAGGTCACAACCCTTAAACCAAACAAGGACCAAGGTTGTAACCCTTCACCTGAATAGAAACCCGTCTCAAATACCATTGGTAGGATAACAAGACAATAAATGAAGAGATGACACAGAACTGCTCTGGAAGCCAGGTTACAACCCTTAAACCAAACAAGGACCGGGGTTGTAACCCTTCGCCTGAACAGAACTGGACCCCCGATCGTTATTGTTAAGGCAAGCATCAATAATCATGTCCTGTCACAATCTTGCACAGGATCAGGATAAGACTAAGCTGGAATAAACTTCATTCAATCAATCACGGCCAAGCAAGGAGTACGGCTTGATACTTTAACTAACTAGGATTATCACAAGCCTAGTTACTAGCAAGATGCAACGAGATTATCCCAACAGCCACAAGCCCTACAGACCATCCAGTTATCCAGGTCGAATGTCCGTTTAGGAAGAATGCAACACGTGACTGTGTGCTGAAAATGTGCCCTACTCGTCGGTAGACTACAAGTCCACTGAATGCGCCCAGATAACGGGATTGTCTGTAGCTGGGAATCTCTTCATGACTACTGAATCATTCTAGTTAATTATCCTTAGTCAATTTTAGTAGGTAACCCTGACCGTGGTACTCAGGGGTCCCCATCCTAGACATGATGTAACACAGTACTAGTTTATTTGTACAAACACAATCGCCCACGGTGTCCAAGTCTTTTATACTTGTCATGTCAGGTTAGCTGTCGTAACAGCATGCCGAGATACATTATGTCAGTTTACTTGTCAAGAGTGCGCCACAGCGGACCACTATCGTGTTCTATTCTTACAATATCATGAATGAGAGAAACTTGCATACAATAACTAGTGACATATTCTTGATGGCAAGTAAAAGGTCTACAACTTCCACGTTGGGAGTTAGGAGAAGTTCGAGCCACAATTCATTCAATTAGGACATATAACAGTTAGAAATAGCCAAAATAGGCATCATGCGGCCTATTCTGCGACACCATATGCGGCTACCGCGACATGCGTCCCATGCGGCTCATTCGCGACATTATATGTGCCTACTGCGACATGCGGCTCATGCGGCATCAACTGCGACATCATATGCGCCTACTGCGACATCATATGCGCCTACTGCGACATGCAGCTCCTACGGCTTAACTGCGACATCATATGCGCCTACTGCGACATGCGGCTCATGCGGCTCAATTGCGACATCATATGCGCCTACTGCGACATGCAGCCCCTGTGGCTCAACTGCGACATCATATGCGCCTACTGCGACATGCGCCTTAACTGCGACATCATATGCGCCTACTGCGACATGCGCCTCAACTGCGACATCATATGCGCCTACTGCGACATGCAGCTCAACTGCGACATCATATGCGCCTACTGCGACATGCAGCTCCTGCGGCTCAACTGCGACATCATATGCGCCTACTGCGACATGCGCCTCAACTGCGACATCATATGCGCCTACTGCGACATGCGGTTCCTGCGGCTCAACTGCGACATCATATGCGCCTACTGCGACATGCGCCTCAACTGCGACATTATATGCGCCTACTGCGATATGCGGTTCCTGCGGCTCAACTGCGACATCATATGCGCCTACTGCGACATGCGCCTCAACTGCGACATCATATGCGCCTACTGCGACATGCGGTTCCTGCTGCAGATGAACATAGAAATGACCAGAAACTGCTTTTGGCCATAACTTCCTCATCCGAAGTCGAAATCAAGCGAAACAAAAGCCAAAACTGCATGAAATTGAATTCTCTACAACATAGAACCATTAGTTTTCGAAAATAAGTAAGTTTTAGAGATCAAAACCAAGAAAAACTAAAACGTTACAAACTTAGATCTACAAGAATCCATCCATCAAATCCAAAAATGCCAAGTTCTAAAGAGGCTTAGAATCAAGTAAGGAAGAGAATTGAACAATAAGACTTGAGATCCATCATGAAGCAAGTTTGCACTTGCCTAGCTCTCTTCCCTGGTAGATGGAAGAGTAAATGGTGGAGAAGAAGAAGTGAAGGAGAAGAATAAATGAAGAGAGAGAGAGTTAGATGGAAATATAAATGAGGGTGGTGGTGGTAGGTGGGGGTTTTCTTTTGGTCCATGATGAATCAAGCAACCCAACCCGAACCAAGCCAACCCAAACTAAACCGAGCCAAGCCTAGAGATATGTAATACAAAGAAAAATACGTATACGTATTCCAAGATACGTAATACGAACTACAGGCATTACACCGCATCAATTATCCCCTGGGGTGGTAGTGGTAGCATCCCCTTCACTCCTAGGGTAGTCCTCAGAACTGGTGGAGGAGCACCCCCAAGAGTAGATGGGTCCACCTGAGCTGGAAAAAGAGGCACTGTGGTCCCTGAAGCCGGCTGGGTCGGACGAGAAGTAGCCGACCTTTCAGTGGTATTCCTGGAGCCAGAGCGCTGCGATCGTGTCTCCACCATCCTGAAGACAGATCAAACAAGGAATCAAATACTAAAAAAGAAGCAAAATCATCAAAGGAGGACAGTTGCTTTCAAAAGGAGACAATTAACAGCAAAAATTGATAAGAATTTTTCCTAATGTGATTGAGTACCTTAACTTATTCCTATATCCTACTGCAGGTTGTAATGACACTCTAGTTTGAGTACCACTACGAATCACACTAGTTGTGATTGGGGACCTGCATGGGCTACCACTAAAAACGTGTCACGACCCGCACCCAGTGTAAGGGCACGAGAAGTAACGAACGCCCAGCCTATACCGCAGTGTCGGCGGTAGAACGCTGTCCTGAGTCACCATATCTAATACAATCTAAATAAGCTATGAATAGAGAGTAAAATAATATGTAACTCAATCACAATACTAAGATGGAATAGAAGAAGAATCTCAAGAGAGTCACAATAAAAGTCTAGGTGTAAACCACCAGAAATAATCTCAAGTACAACTCATAAAGTCTCAAACAGAAAATACAAATAAAGTACTAAGTCTCAGCTAGACTATGGGCAAGTCCTCAGCGACTGTGGAATCCTCTTGTGGGTCCACGTCGCCAGTGTCATCTAAGCCAATGCCATAATAAGTAGGACAGTACTCCTCATCATCACCTGTAAAAATTTCAACGAGCCCAGTCAGGACGGAACGAGCACATATCTCTCATAACAGTTCATATCAGGAATGGACATATAAAGCAAGCTATAGAAAACTATACATGAATCGCTGTAAAGAGAAATCAACAGGAAAGAAGATATAAGCTGAGATATAATATGATAAATAAAGAATGTAACCTTCTACGTGAATCAGAGAATGAATTGGTTATGTAAACAGCTTGGGTTGCACATAGATACAGCTATGGAATGCACATGGATACCTACTGGGGATAATGATCACATAACCAACTACACTCCTCCTGCCCCCAACCAATACACAAGGATCAAAGCATGTTATGTTATTGCACATGAATAACAACTACTGTATACATGGAACTCATATGGTCATGAGTGTACATGAATAACATATGAGTGCACATTGACAAATAGGAATACATGGAGTACATGATGACCATGATAAAGTACATGAACATAACATACTCGATGTATCCGAGGGGATAACATCGCATGAAAAGATCCAGCGGGTACTGATCCGTGTGAACGTCATGTCAGCATCAAGTATACTAGTCTATAACAAGAGTACATATCCAAAGAAGCATAAAAAGATCAGAGAATGTACTTGCCTGTCAATCCGAACTGCTGATGATGAAAAGTGACTGGACTGGAGTAATAAGATCCTATTTAAAACAACCACATGTCATAATACAGTCTAAAATATCATAAGGAAAGCCCTCAATGCAAATTCACATGATTTGGGTCAATCTAAGTCAAAGTCAATCTTGGGTCAACTTTGGTCAACCAAACTAGTCAAACTAGGTCAAAGTTGAGTCAACTAGCCTACAAGTCAAATTTTAGGTCACTACTAGTCTTAGTGTTGATTTTGGGTGTTGAGTTGGTGTTATCTTAGGTCCAAGGAAGCCTAAGCCTAACAACCAATGAAATTCAAATAATACTACCTTATCCCACAATATCCTATGTCTAGTATCCATACTTAGACTAATATCTACTAAACTCTAGGCTAGGATATCTTAGTAAATTTCTTAGTTTAAACAAGGTAATCTTAAATCCTAACATCACCACTCAACCAATGCACCTTCACACTTGAATTCATGCACTAGGCCAAGCCTACTGCTACTGCAGTTGCCTACTGCCTCCTACTTCCTGAATTCTTCATCACCAACACCCCCATATCAGTTCAGCCTACCCTAACCAATACACACATATATGAACACATCTCAAAACCAATTTCCTACTTTAACTTCAACAAACAATCCTTAACTAATTTATCAAACTTAACTGGACATTAACCAATTCCTAACCCACAATCATACTGAACTTGGTGTTACCCAACTCTCAACCAACAAGTAACTAGACTTTAGCATCACTGAAATCAATCCTAACACAACCCAAATATCTGTCATAGGCAATTTCCTATTCTCTTGATATCCTATATTAATACTTACTCGAATACCCTATGCTAAGACCAAAACTCGAACACAACCCTCTCCATTATGCAAACTAGTAGATACTCCTAGATATGGTAATGTAGGATCTGTAGGTTTGATTTATACAGAATTTCTTATCGAAATACGATGGAAACAACAACAGGAAAAAAACTGAACATGAAGAAAATCTGAACTAAAACCCGATACTCTAACCAAAGCCTAACATGACCTAAAACATTCGAAAATCTAATCATAATCGAAACCAAAGGTTGGTAACATGTCACGTGTATGAACATGAACTTCAGGTGTAGTTGTGTTCAAGGAATAGGACACGAAGTGTCCAGGATACGTGAGTATCAAAACTGGAACCCAGTCCTCGTGCACGCGTGTCACGCGACCTAGGGCTCGACACAGAACAAATTATGACACGTGGTCACTCCTACATGTAGCCCACATATAGGGCTACAAGCCCACGTATCTGCACTGGCCACACGACGCATGTTCGAGTCGCACAATACGCGTATCGGACGCCAAAAATTGGTGCACGCGCGACAGTGCACAACCTGTGCCATGTCGATTTCTCTCTCGACTCTCCACGAAACCCAACCAAATTTTTTGGGCATCACGACAGACCTAGCCCCTACCCACAACCCAAATTTCACGCGTCGAGTTACCGTGTCCAGCGAGAACGGACACAGCAGCAGCAGGGCATCGAGACGCAGTCTCGTGCTGCGTGTCCAACCCAATTTTGGGACACGAGATGACACAGAAACCCAACATAAAATATATATATGTAATCTACATCTAAAGGCCTACTGTCACGACCCGATTCCAACTAATTGGGTCGAACCGGATCATGTCCAGCCTGCACCGTTGTTGAGACGGCGACAGTAAGTTGTTCCATTAGCAGGTAACCATACAACATCTATATTTGTCACAACTCAAATTCGGAAAATGAAACTTTATTAAACTTTAAAATCAAATACAACTGAAATTTGAATATAATGAAATAAATAACTAAATTCAAATAACAGAGTTTCAAATAAACAACAAAGCTGGAAAAAGGAAAAGCTATCTAATTAGCCGGCTCATCGGCCTCAGTCCCAACGTCCTCCAATGGGGACTCTGGCAGCACTACAGGATACAGAACAGGGTCATAGTAGCTGATGTACAACAGCTCAGCATCCTCAATATCCCCTAAAAATGTATCTCCAGTCAGGAGGGAGCAAAGTACAATTCATGCTAATTTAAACAGTTAAAATAAATAATAGAATCATGCACTTTTAAACAGTTTAGAAATGAACAGTTTTCTAGCAGTAAAATAGTATGATTTGAATAGCCAATAAATATGACCGGCTTGGGATGTACAGTTGTATCCTATTGATACGATTCGGCTTATCCCCTTGTGTATGAGGGGTAAGCTAATACAGTTCTAAGTTACAGTTGGATGTGGTCATAAACATTACTCTATTTCCCCAGTCCCCAATCAGTTACAGTAGTTGCAGTCAGTACTCTCAGGGAGGGTTTCGTATTTGCATCGTGGTTTAAACTTACAGTAAAGCGATTATTAAAATAACTGTAAAACTAACACAAACTATACTTGCCTCAAAAATAGACTGGACTGGAGAGGATGAAGACTTCGAGATAGGAATTCAGAATCGTCCTCGAATTCCTACATTCGAGAAATTGACTCAGAAACCAGGGTTACCAATCTAACTACGCTAGTTGAAATCTCTAATTGTGTCCTAATCTATTTTAATTCTTTATTAATAAGACACGAACAAAAACACGATTATTGGTGCGTTGAATTAATAACAAGGGAAAGATCGTTTTAAACTTTGTATTTTGGAAAACTCGTCGATACTAATTTAATTGATTAAAACTTTGTATTTTAGTAACTATAAATATAAAACTAAATTTCTTATTTTAGTGAGAAATGCATGATCGTTTGTTAATATTAAAACTTGTAGATTTTATCTGAGAAAACTTATTAATTTTTATATGAAAATAATTTTTATCCGATTTATTCGTATGCTATAAAAACTCGCAAAATCAGCAAATAACCAGAAATCCTACACTACCAAATTACAGTTACAGAGCCAACAACCAGCTGGGCTTATGTCCATTATAATTTATTTACATAAATTGAAATAAGACAAAAACGGTCGTTAGTCCTAAACTTCCCATAATTAAATATGAATAAAATAAAATTAAATTAAATAATCATGAGACTTAGATATGGTCCAATCGTCAACTTGGCTAATGCCTCAACGTCCGGGCGAAGCCGGTTTCGTTTGCACTTAGCCGGGGCCCATTGACCGATACGGTCGTCGCCTAAAATCCAAAATATTTAATATATTTTCGAAATCCATTTTAAAAATCATTTTTAAAATATAATTAAATTTACGAAAAAATCCGACAGCATTTTTTCTATTTTTGGTCAACCCAAAAACTGGGAAATATACCAATCTTTTTTTGCAAATCCCAAACCAGGGAATCCCAAAAATATATATATATAATTAGCCAGAAACATTCCACAGATTAATTCGGAACGACCCGAACCAAATTCGGGAGTCCGAATCCAACCAAAACATCACAGTACGCTACCGAAAAAATCCGAAAACCTAATATATATAGAAATCCATTTTCCGAAAAGTTTCAGAAAAGCAAAAACAACCAACAGAACCTTTCCGAAGGTTTCGAAACTACGACGTCGCTAAAAATCGAATTCCCGGGAGGGAATCGGGGACCAATCTCATCATAGACAGAATAAAAATAGAACGGGACAGAGATTATACCTTGGGTTGCTCGGCTAGAGCTCTCAGATGCAAGTTTACATAAATAACGGGATCCGAATTGCAACGGAAAATCCGAAACTCTGCCGGACAGAAGCTGGGAACCTCGGGATAGTGCTGGGTTCAGATCCGCGGGACTGCGGGTCACCGGAAAGAGGGACAGACTTGGAGTCCGGCTAGGACACGTCTGGACTCGAAAAAGCCAGGAGAAAGCGGGGTCAGCGCTGAACGCTGGGAGCTGTCGGCGAAGGGGGCGCCGACGGAGTAGGCCGGCGGGGTTGCGGCCTAAGGGCGCTGCGAAAAGGGGGGTCGGGCCGGAGGAGGCGCCGGGAACCGGGGGCGTCGGGGTCGGACGCCGGAGGGTCGCACGCCGGGGAGGGGGTCGGCCGCGCGATGAACGGTTGGAGGAGCCGGCGGGGCGCGCTGGGTCGCGGCGGGAGCTCGGCCGCGCGAGGAGTGGCGCCGCGCTGGGAGGCCGGGGGTCGCACGGGGGCTCGGATCCGCGGGTGGGGGTGTTGGGAGAGGGGTTGGCTTGGGAGCTCTGGGGGAGAGGGAAGTGTAGGGAAGTTGGGGTTGGTGTTCTGTGAGAGAGTGAGAGAGAAGAGATGAGATGGTTCTCTGGAAGGAGTGGGAATATAAGGGGGAGTGGTGATGATGGAAGTGGCGAATGGGAGAGTTTGTAGGAGAGCAAAAAGTGGAAAGATGGGTTTGAACGTGTAATGCTAGTCCAATTTGGACCAGCTCAAGAAATACATTTTTTTATAAAAGACCAATCAGATTCAAGGAATAGGACTGGGTCTGGGTTCGGGAGTCGGGTCCGGGCTCGGGTCTGGGTCAGCACCCAAAAACCATGTTTTAATTTTCGAAATTAATTTTAAAACTCCAAAATAATGCCAATAATAATTGAATTAATATTATAATACTAAATTTAATTTATTTAACAAAAATTGGTTTTCACAATCTTCCCTCCTTAGAAAATTTTGTCCTCGAAATTAAAGGCAGGGTTAGGGGTTACCTCAAGTCTCAAACAGGTACGGGTACTGCTTCCGTATCTGGTCTTCTCGCTCCCAGGTCGACTCGCCTGGTGAGTTGTGCCGCCACATAACTCTGACTATAGGCGTCACAGAGTTCCTGGTTCTCTTCTCGCCTCTGTCCAATATCGCCAATGGCTTCTCCGGTACTGTGAGGCTGGGTCCAATCTCCAGCTCTGAATGGTCCAAGATGTGGCTCGGGTCCGGGATGTAGCGTCTCAGCTGCGAGATGTGGAAGACGTTGTAGACGTCTTCGAGACTTGGGGATACAGCCACCCGATAAGCCACTTCTCCAATCCTGTTAAGTACTTCAAATGGACCAATATACCTGGGGCTTAACTTTCCTGCTCTGTCGAGACGAATGGTTCCTCTGGTAGGAGAGATCTTCACAAACACACTGTCGCCTTCTTCAAACTCCAAAGGCCGTCTGCTACTATCAGCCCAATGCTTCTGTCTGTCCTGGGCAATCCTGAGCTTGTCTCTTATCATTCTCACCTTCTCTGCTGCGTCAGTCACCATCTCAGGTCCAAGCAACACTCGTTCTCCGACGTCGTCCTAAGCAAGTGGAGTGCGACAACGACGTCCATAGAGTGCCTCGAACGGTGTCATACCGATGCTAGCTTGGTAGCTGTTATTGTAAGAGAACTCTACCAAGTGCAAATGGTCTTCCCAAGACCCTCCAAATTCCAGGACGCAGGCTCTCAGCATGTCTTCTAGCGTCTGGACTATTCTCTCTGATTGCCCGTCAGTCTGGGAGTGGTAGGCGGTGCTGAACTTCAGTTGGGTTCCCAAGCTGTCATGCAAACTCTTTCAAAAGTGAGAGGTAAATCTAGTATCTCTGTCAGATACGATACTTACCGAAACTCCATGAATCCGGTAGATGTGCCGCATGTACAGTGCTGCCAACTTCTCGGTGGATAGACCAACCTTGAAGGGAATAAAGTGAGCTGACTTCGTCAGTCGGTCCACAATAACCCAAATGGCATCCTTCCCTCCTTAGGATTGAGGCAGTCCCGACACAAAATCTATCGTTATGTGCTCCCATTTCCATTTCGGGATGTCAAACGGCTGCAATAGTCCTGCTGGTCTCTGTCTGCTAGCTTTTACTTGCTGACAAATTAGACATCTAGCCACATACCTGGATACATCCTTCTTCATTCCGTACCACTACACTATAGTCCGCATATCCTGGTACGTTTTGTTGGCTCCAGGATGTATGGAATACTGCGACTGGTGCACTTCTTGCATCAGCTCGTTTCTCTGTTCGCCAGTTGGTACACAAAGCCTCGTACCACTCTTCAGTGCTCCGTCGCAGGCGATTGAGAATCCTTTAAGTGTTTCTGCCAGCACTTGGTATCTGAGTTTGCAAAGCGTCTCGTCTTGGTATTGTGCTTCCTTGATTCTGTCCATAAGACTTGAACGCACTTGCAACTGCATCATTGTTGACTCAGTTCCTGGTACGATAGCTTCTCTTTCAGGTTTCTTCATCTCCTCCTCGGGCAGTACAATCTCCAATCCAAGCTTCTCCATGTCCTCCAGCAAATGACGTTCCTTGGTCAAGAATATTACCATCGGGTATCGACTAAGTGCATATGCAACAACATTAGCCTTACCCGGATGATACTGCAGGTTGATATCAAAATCCTTCATCAGCTCCAGCCATCGTCTCTGTCTCATGTTCAGCTCCTTCTGAGTGAAAACATATTTTAGACTTTTGTGGTCTGTAAATATTTTTACTCTCTCTCCATACAGGTAGTGCTTCCATAGCTTCAAAGCAAATATCACCGCTACAAGCTCCAAATCATGTGTGGGATAGTTCTTCTCATGAGTCCGTAATTGCCTAGATGCGTAAGCAATTACTTTTCCGTGTTGTTGAAGAACGCAACCCAGTCCCTTACCGGAAGCATCACTATAGATTGAGAAACCGCCGGTACCTGCGGGTAGCGCAAGTATCGGCGCTGTTGTAAGCCTCTTCTTCAGTTCCTCAAAAGCTGACTGGCAAGCTTCAGACCATATGAATTCCTCGTTCTTCCTGGTAAGCTTCGTCATTGGTTTAGCAATCTTGGAGAAATCATTCACAAACTTTCGGTAGTAGCTAGCTAAACCCAAAAAGCTTCTGATCTCTGCAACCGAGCTTGGTGCAGTCCACTTCTCAATAGCAGCTATCTTCTTTGGATCCACCGAAATTCCTTTTCCTGTGACAACATGGCCCAAAAATTCCACTTTGTCTAAAAAGAATTCGTATTTGGATAGCTTACCATAGAGCTTCTCTTTCCTCAAGGTACTCAGCACTTTCCTCAGGTGCTCTTCATGCGCTTCCTCAGTCTTCGAGTAGATCAGTATGTCATCGATGAAGACAACAACAAACTGATCTAGGTATTCATGGAAAACCTTGTTCATGAGGTTCATGAATACCGCGGGAGCATTCGTCAGTCCAAACGGCATGACCAAGAATTCAAATTGTCCATACTTGGTGTTGAACACCGTCTTGGGAATATCCTCCTTCCTGACCTTGATTTGATGGTAGCCCGATCTGAGATCTATCTTTAAAAATGCCTTGGCTCCACTCAGTTGATCAAACAGGTCGTCGATCCGGGGCAGGGGATACTTGTTTTTGATGGTGATGTTGTTCAGCGCCCGGTAGTCAATGCACATCCGTACGGTTCCATCCTTCTTGGGCACGAACAAAACTGGTGCTCCCCAGGGTGAAGCCCCGTCTCTGATAAATCCTTGTGCCTTCAGCTCGTCGATCTGATCCTTCATCCCCTTTGCCTCCTTGGGGTTGACTCTGTAGCATCCCCGAGAAATAGGGAAAGAGCCGGGTACTAGATCGATGGTGAATTCCATACCTCGATCTGGAGGCAATCCTGGAAGACTATCTGGAAAGACGTTCATGAATTCCGCGATGATAGGGTGAGAAGGCCCGGGTTCTTCGGTGATTGAGGAGTAGGTAACACTCTTCATGTCTTTCGGAGCTCGAGAGATTTCAAACTCCGGTTCTCCTGGTGGGCTGAAGATGACACATCCTCGGTGACAATCTATCAGCACATATTGTTCACTTAACCAGTCCATCCCTATGACTACATCATAGTTGGACAGGGGCATCACTAGTAAGGGTGTTAAAAATTGATGGCCTGAAATAGTGATGGGATAGTTACAAGCCTCGGTGATGGGTATAGGTCCACCACCAGTCATAACTCTACTAATCACCTTGCTAAGCCCCGTATCTATGTGGTGTGCAGAAATAAACTCTGATGATATGAAACTATGTGATGCACCCGAATCAAATAATGCAAGAACAGGATGTGAAAACACATAAATGGAACCTGTGATGACATCAGCTGTGGGTTCCTGCTCTGGTTCCTGCTCATCAGCTGCTAGGGCAAAAGCTCGCCCGGTCTTCTGCTGGTGTTGTCCGAACTGTTGTTGCTGAGTGGGTAGGGGAGCTCTTTGTTGAGTTGCTCCGGTTCGGTGGACTGATGAGGGACAGTCCCTCACTTGGTGGGTGGCAGACCCACAGACTAGGCAGTGTCCTAGCTTCTTTCTGCATATGTTCGACTGATGTCCTGGCCTCTTACAAAAATCACAGACAAGGATCTGCTTCTGAGGCGCTCTGTCATTTGTCCTTGCCGGATGGTGCTGTTGCTGGTGGTGCGAAGGCCTGTTGTTGTTGTTGTTGTTGTTGTTGGGCCTCTTCTGGTTACCCTGGAAGTTGCTAGTTCCAGGATACTCCCTCTTGGATCGAGAAGGCTGGCTCTTCTCCACGTCCTGAGCTCGTATCAGGATCCTCTCATAAGTCTTAGCGCCACCTGCGATCACAGGGGTGCGAATCTCTTCTCTTAATCCATACCTGAATCGTTCAGCACGATCCTTGGGGTCAGCAACCAGGTTCTGGGCAAAGCGGCTAAGTCGACCGAACTTTGTCGCATATTCGCTGACCGTCATGTTCTCCTGCTTCAGGTCCTGGAATTGTCTTTCCATCTCCCGCATCTCAGATGTTGGGAAAAACTTCCTGCAGAACAGCCTCTTAAAGGTGTCCCAGTCGAGCTGCTTGTCCTGGAGTCGGGGTTCATTCTGATACCAAATGCTCGCCACATCTTGCAGTTTGAGTCCTACAGCTTCGGTCTTGAGGTCCTCTGGGAGTCGAGCGACGCTCAAGAGACGCTCCATGCTGTCTAGCCATTCATCGGCGTAGATGATACCCTCGGTTCCTTTGAAAGGTCGAGGGCCTTGCTTCTTAAAGCTCTCTATATCTCCAACCTTCATATAATAATACGCCTCTAATCAAAAGAATGGCCTTAATGATATAAATCTTAACTCCTGAATCATGCTTACCTTGGTAAGTCGTGGCTCCGATGAAGTGGTTCCTCCTCTTTCGAGGGCAGCCATAGCCATATTGTGGGCATTCTCCATGCCTTCTCTCATAATCGCGGTCTGCTCACGATGGGCTGCAGCTTGGGCTCTCTGGGCTTCGAGCACTCCACGTAGCATGCCCACTAGATCAGTGGGATCCACGGGCACTGGTGGGGCAGCTGGTGCGGACACTATCGCAGGGATCTGCGACTCAGCCCGGGAAAGTGTAGGGTTCGTCGATTGAGAAGTAGTGGCGTAAGCGCCGCGGAGTGCTGGAGATTGATAGGGACGGTCGGTCAGCTGCAACGGTGAAGGGTCTGGACGTGCTGGGGGAGATGGGGTGTGTTCAGATGATGACACCTCATCGCCAGCAGGGGTGGTCTTTTCCTTGGTCATAATCTGGAAGGTTTAGGGTACAAACATAAGCAAGGTATCCTACTAGTCTATAATCAAACAAAAATATTTATTTATATATAATTCATACCTATGTTGTGACAAATCAATGTTCTAGTGTTCTAATTGTTTCTAGGTATGTTTTCCTAAGTTGTTGTATATGACCTGCATGGGCCACCACTAAAAATATGTCACGACCCGATCCCAACTAATTGGGTCGAACCAGATCATGCCCAGCATGCACCGTTGTTGAGACGGCGGCAGTAAGCTGTTCCATTAGCAGGTAACCATACAACAATATCTATATTTGTCACAACTCAAATTCGGGAAATGAAACTTTATTAAACTTTGAAATCAAATACAACTGAAATTTGAATATACTGAAATAAATAACTGAATTCAAATAATAGAGTTTCAAATAAACAACAAAGCTGGAAAAAGGAAAAGCTATCTAATCAGCCGGCTCATCGGCCTCAGTCCCAACGTTCTCCAATGGGGACTCTGGCAGCACTACAAGGTACAGAACAGGGTCGTAGTAGCTACTGTACAACAGCTCAGCATCCTCAATATCCTCTAAAAATATATCTCCAGTCAGGAGGGAACAAAGTACAATTCATGCTAATTTAAACAGTTAAAATAAATAATAGAATCATGCACTTTTAAACAGTTTAGAAATTAATAGTTTTCTAGCAGTACAACAGTGTGATTTGAATAGGCAATGAATATGACCGGCTTGGGATGTACAGTTGTATCCTATTGATACGATTCGGCTTATCCCCGTGTGTATGAGGGGTAAGCTAATACAGTTCTAAGTTACAGTTGGATGTGGTCATAAACATTACTCTATTCTTCCAGTCCCCAATCAGTTACAGTAGTTGCAGTCAGTACTCTCAGGGAGAGTTTCGTGTTTGCATCGTGGTTTAAACTTGCAGTAAAGCGATTATTAAAATAACTGTAAAACTAACACAAACTATACTTGCCTCAAAAATAGACTGGACTGGAGAGGATGAAGAATTCGAGATGGGAATTCAGAATCGTCCTCGAATTCCTACAATCGAGAAATTGACTCAGAAACCAGGGTTACCAATCTAACTACGCTAGTTGAAATCAAATTCCTACATCTATACTTGTCACAACTCAAATTCGGAAAATGAAACTTTATTAAACTTTGAAATCAAATACAACTGAAATTTGAATATACTGAAATAAATAACTGAATTCAAATAACAGAGTTTCAAATAAACAACAAAGCTGGAAAAAAGAAAAGCTATCTAATCAGCCGGCTCATCGGCCTCAGTCCCAACGTCCTCCAATGGGGACTCTGACAGCACTACAGGGTACAGAACAGGGTCGTAGTAGCTGCTGTACAACAGCTCAGCATCCTCAATATCCCCTAAAAATGTATCTCCAGTCAGGAGGGAGCAAAGTACAATTCATGCTAATTTAAACAGTTAAAATAAATAATAGAATCATGCACTTTTAAACAGTTTAGAAATTAACAGTTTTCTAGCAGTAAAACAGTGTGATTTGAATAGGCAATGAATATGACCGGCTTAGGATGTACAGTTGTATCCTATTGATACGATTCGGCTTATCCCCATGTGTATGAGGGGTAAGCTAATACAGTTCTAAGTTACAGTTGGATGTGGTCATAAACATTACTCTATTCTCCCAGTCCCCAATCAGTTACAGTAGTTGCAGTCAGTACTCTCAGGAAGAGTTTCGTGTTTGCATCGTGGTTTAAACTTGCAGTAAAGCGATTATTAAAATAACTGTAAAACTAACACAAACTATACTTGCCTCAAAAATAGACTGGACTGGAGAGGATGAAGACTTCGAGATGGAAATTCAGAATCGTCCTCGAATTCCTACATTCGAGAAATTGACTCAGAAACCAGGGTTACCAATCTAACTACGTTAGTTAAAATCTCTAATTGTGTCCTAATCCATTTTAATTCTTTATTAATAAGACACGAACAAAAACACAATTATTGGTGCGTTGAATTAATAACGAGGAAAATATCATTTTAAACTTTGTATTTTGGAAAGCTCGTCGATACTAATTTAATTGATTAAAATTTTGTATTTTAGTAACTATAAATATAAAACTAAATTTTTTATTTTAGTGAGAAATACATGATCGTTTGTTAATATTAAAACTTGTAGATTTTATGTGAGAAAAACTTATTAATTTTTATATGAAAATAACTTTTATCTGATTTATTCGTATGCTACAAAAACTCGCAAAATCAGCAAATAACCAAAAATCCTACACTACCAAATTACAGTTACATAACCAACAATCAGCTGGGCTTATGCCCATTACAATTTATTTACATAAATTGAAATAAGACAAAAACGGTCGTTAGTCCTAAACTTCCCATAATTAAATATGAATAAAATAAAATTAAATTAAATAATCACGAGTCTCAGATATGGTCCAATCGTCAACTAGGCTAATGCCTCAACGTCGGGTGAAGTCGGTTTCGTTTGCACTTAGCCGGGGCCCATTGACCGATACGGTCGTCGCCCAAAATCCAAAATATTTAATATATTTCCGAAATCTATTTTAAAAATCATTTTTAAAATATAATTAAATTTACGGAAAAATCCGGCAGCATTTCCTCTATTTTTTGTCAACCCAAAAACTGGGAAATATGCCAATCTTTTCCTGCAAATTCCAAACCAGGGAATCCCAAAATATATATATATATAAAATTAGCCACAAACATTCCACAGATTAATTCTGAACGACCCGAACCAAATTCGGGAGTCCGAATCCAACCAAAACAACACAGTACGCTACTGGAAAAATCCGAAAACCCAATATATATAGAAATCCATTTTCCGAAAAGTTTCGGAAAAGCAAAAACAACCAACAGAACCTTTCTGAAGGTTCCGAAACTATGACGTCGCTAAAAACCGAATTCCCGGGAGAGAATTGGGGACCAATCTCATCATAGACAGAATAAAAATGGAACGGGACAGAGGTTATACCTTGGGTTGCTCGGCTAGAGCTCTCAGATGCAAGTTTACAGAAATAACGGGATCCGAATTGCAACGAAAAACCCAAAAATCTGCCGGACAGAAGCTGGGAACCTCGGGACAGTGCTGGGTTCAGATCCGCGGGACTGCGGGTCACCGAAAAGAGGGACAGACTTGGAGTCCGGCTAGGGCACGCCTGGACTCGAAAAAGCCAGGAGAAAGCGGGGTCAGCGCTGAACACTGGGAGCTTTCGGCGAAGGGGGCATCGACGGAGTAGGCCGGCGGGGTTGCGGCCTAAGGGCGCTGCGAAAAGGGGGGTCGGGCCGGAGGAGGCGCTGGGAACCGGGGGCGTCGGGGTCGGACGCCGGAGGGTCGCACTCCGGGAAGGGGTTCGGCCGCGCGGCGAACGGCTGGAGGAGCCGGCGGGGCGCGCTGGGTCGCGGCGGGAGCTCGGCCGCGCGGGGAGGGGCGCCGCGCTGGGAGGTCGGGGGTCGTACGGGGGCTCGGATCCGCGGGTGGGGGTGTTGGGAGAGGGGTTGGCTTGGGAGCTCTGGGGGAGAGGGAAGTGTAGGGAAGTTGGGGTTGGTGTTCTGTGAGAGAGTGAGAGAGAAGAGATGAGATGGTTCTCTGGAAGGAGTGGGAATATAAGAGGGAGTGGTGATGACGGAAGTGGTGAATGGGAGAGTTGTAGGAGAGCAAAAAGTGGAGAGATGGGTTTGAACGTGTAATGCTGGTCCAATTTGGACCAGCTCAAGAAATACATTTTTTTTATAAAAGACCAATCAGATTCAAGGAATAGGACTGGGTCTGGGTTCGGAAGTCGGGTCCGGGCTCGGGTCTGGGTCAGCACCCAAAAACCATGTTTTAATTTTCGAAATTAATTTTAAAACTCCAAAATAATACCAATAATAATTGAAATAATATTATAATACTAAATTTAATTTATTTAACAAAAATTGGGTTTCACACCTACAGGATCATGTAATTAGTTTTCCTAAACAGCATTATTGAATTCTATGTGGCAATTCGTCGAACACATTAAACCCTAATCTGATACGTGTCCGACACGCCTATCAAACAGACACAAAATTTCACCAAACTACATGGGTGGGTCGAGGGTACCTAGATGCATGCTACCATGAAGAAAAATTAGGAAAAACTACAGTGTTTAGGTGTTTACCTATTGAGAGTTGAAATATCAATGAAACTGGCTCCTCGATCAATGAGACGACCCGTTTCCACCGAGCAAACGCCTCCAACTCCTTGCTAGCAATGCTCCAGCATGTTCTCCTCCTTCCGACGATCACAACGCACTTCGTTTGAGGTGAAACGGAGGTCGGATGAGAAAGTTAGGTTTTTGGAGAGCTGGAAAGTAGGGTTTTGTAAAAGGGGTGTCAAAATTAATGCAAATGCTTATATGGGGAGGGGGGTTTCCTGTTTGGCCGACCATGCTAGTCCTCCTAGGTTAGGGTTGGTTCATGGGCCCCTCTTCTCTATCTAAGTTATGTTTAAGCCCACTAACAGAAAGGCTTAAAAGGCCAATTAATTAAATAGCCTAAAAATGGTCAAATGGCCTTCTAAATTGAACCAAAGCATAAAATAAATTTTAATTAGCTAAATAATCCTTATATGTCACGGTTAGCCTCTAATATGGATTTTCTAAGGTTAAACCAAATGCTAAAACAAACACAAGCCAAAAATATCTAAAAAATCATAAAATGACTAAAATGGCTAAAATGACTAAAATAACTTAAATACCCTTATTTCAAAAAGTGGGTTCTACACATGCTAAGAGTTTGGGGTGGGCTAATATTTAATCTGTTATTTTGAACTACATCTGTATCCAAAGGAATATCAATTGATGCTCCTGAAAAAAGAAGCATAAAATTGACATCGTATGTATACCAAACTGAGCATTGTTCTAAAATACTGAAATTGAATAAATAATTAAAAGATACCTTCTTGACAGTTACATTATAAGATGAAGAAAATTGTATACCTGTCGAAGCATCATGCTCAAAATGACTGTTATAAGAAGTATGATTTTCCTGCCGCAATGTTGACGCAATGCCATTTCTATTGAAAACAAATCTTCGAGATTTTTTTACATTGGCTAAGCCACTCAAAAAATAACTTAATTTTGCTGTATAAAACATAAAAATTAAAAATAGTAAAACACATTAGATTTATTAATAAATAAATAGTGTTCTCAATCATAAGTGAGTGCATAATTATGATATTAACTTATAATATACCATTGGTTATATCCCTCAAAGGAGTTCTACTAAGAGTTTGGGGTGGGGTAACATTTAGTCTGCAATTTTGAACTGCATCAGTATCCAAAGCAATATCAATTGATGCTCCTGAAAAAAAAAGAATGAAAATGATATTATAGATATTAAGTGTAGTAGTTATAAACTGTATTACTTAATACTTTAATATAAGTTACTTTCATTATTGTTTGAACTTAAATAAGGTGTTGACATCCCAGTAATATCTTCAATTGCACCAGGCCTTACTAAGTTGGGATTATAAGGAGTACCATTTACATTTTCATCATTTTGAGTGAAATTTTTTTGCTTGTTCATGGACAAAATCCCATAATGCAGTTGAAATTTACCGGGACCAAATCTAAACTTCCTTGAGGAGCAACTCGCATGTGCAATTTCATCACTCAGATCGCAGTAAAGTTCAGGTTGTTTTCTTTTTTGATTAGCACCTGCAGTTTAGTTAAAGTTAACATAAGATTAATATAAAAATAATATGTGAAGATCGATACATAACTTTCGCATGGATGTCATCCCGTTTTGACAAATGAAGAAACGTTGTTGCACACATGCCTACATAATGTAAATATTAGTTAGTGGTTAGAATGAAAGTGTCTGCACATTAGATAAAGTGATTACATTGGTAGTTTATTATTAGAAGTTGAAAACAACTATCCTTGGTAGTAGTATAGATTGTATATGTAATAAATAAAACCTATCACTATTTAACTACGTAAAGTAAATTGCAGTACAAATTTAGAAACAAAATTAATCCAAATAAGATAACAAAATAATAAAATATGATTAAAATACCAAATTTTAAATTCATCATAATATAAATTATCCAACAAATGTAGCAATATTTTAAAAAAATACCGAGACAATTGTCTTACACATCAACAAACAATGGGAACAACATAATAATGGTAACACGTTGTCATTCGGTTGGCCCCGTTTTGATTTTCTTAACTTTTGGAAACTTTGTGCTTGAATTCTGTGAACACGTTCCTCCAACAGGACTGCCAAACTCTTCATCGATATTGATCCGCTTTTCCTTGGTCTTATTAAAATTGGGTGTATTATCACCAATATTAACCTAAAAAGAAAAGTATATGATTAAGTAATCCATAATTACCTTTAAAAGGTAAAAATTATATTATTGCAGAATAGTGTACTTACAGTATTTTCCTTATCAAAGTTGTTTTCGTTGTCCAAACTTGTAATTCCATCATTGACAATATGGCCCTGCTTTGAATATTAAAATTTTAAATATGTATGGAACAATAATCTTACAATTTTATTAAAAATATTTTCAAATGTGATAACCTTAATGTTATCATCAACTTCAGGAGAAATTATAGTTTGCACATCAACATCCGCATCCAATTGATCATGTTGGGTAAGGAACAGTTTAAAAGATGTGCACACCATTGGATTTAAAAAATTACAAATAAAAAATGGTAACAAATTACTTGAATCCCATGTTGCTTCTTAAAATCTTTGATAAGATCACTGCTATCAGAAATCCGCTTAACAGTATAAGTCCGCCAACTATTGTAAATACTATTTTGCGTCGGAAGGATCTTAAAAAACATATCTTTATTCAAGAGCACGTCAAAAGCAGATGGCCATTTTCCATCATAAGTACCTTGTTAACACATAATATACAATATATATATTTTTAAAATATCTTATATTTTTAAAATATATACAATATATATTTTTAAAATGACTTTGCACCTATCAACTTGTTTTAAAACGTATTAGTTAAGCAAACATTTTCAACATCAACTAAAAGAGGAGCAACAGCATCACCCAAAAATTGTGTTGTAAGACGATCAAACAGTATAAAGTAAGTGGACCCTGTTTCGTCAATTACTTGAACATAGAATTTGCACCTGCATAATATTAAATTAATATATCACCACATAAATGTTATAAATTAAAAGGTTATGTCGTAATTAAATAACTCAAAATTGCACACCTTGGCGAAGCGAGGACCATATTTGCACATTTACTACAGTAATACATGTTTCCAACACGCTGGGTCACTTTTTTTGCACATTTTGTGCAAGCATAATAGTACCAACCCACAGAAGTATCAAAATCAATAATTTTTGCGTAAACAACACACTGAAGTTCCTGTTAAAAATGCAAGTTAAAAATTTAACAAAGGTAAATAATGGTGATGTAAAGCATATATATATTAAAATATAAATAATAAGCACCTTATCCAAATCTATGACATCAGAAATAGTAAGTGTGGGACATTAGAGAAAATCACCAGTCACTGAAATAAAGCTTTGACTTGAGATATAGCTGACAACTTGGCTACCATAGCCACTTGTATTTTCCAACCTTTGCAAATTGAAAGATTGAAAGTGGTCATAATTTTGACCAAATAATTGAAATGTTCCAAATATATTAATTATTTAAAGTAGGGAGCGGATCAAAAGCCCCCCTTAGAAAATCCCCTAAAAAAACCTCTCACTCTAATCCGTAATTTAATGTTAATATTAATGTTAATATTAATGTTAATATTAATATTAATGTTAATGTTAATGTTAATCTTAATTTTTATTTTTACTTTTATATTAATGTTAATGTTAATGTTAATATTAATGTTAATGTTAATGTTAATGTTAATATTAATTTTAATGTTAAGTTTAATGTTAATTTTAGTATTTAATGTTAATATTAACATTAATATTAACATTAAATTACGGATTAGAGTGAGGGGGTTTTTAGGAGGTTTTCTAAGGGGGGCTTTTGATCCGCTTCCTTTAAAGTATTAGTAAATATGAAATAAAAATCACCTGTTCTTGTATTCGATACACTCCTTAAAATCTGGATTAAGCCAAAGTTTTGTTGCATCAAAGGAATTAGAAATTCCAACCTTAGCTACAAAATTAGTAAGCAATGCAGTTATATAATTACATTAATATGTAAATGTAAACAAATAATTATCTGCAATCTCTAATAAAAAATAAAGTACTTACAATTGAAGATCCTTGTTTTGCAACCATGCAAAATAACTATAATAGAACCATCAAAATCCTTGTTTTCAATGTAAGAATTGAAAGCAGTTGCATAATCGCCCCACAAAGTACAATCTATCTTGTTACCCCTATATTAAAATGAACATGATAATGGTCACATTAAAGATAATTAATAACTAAAAAAAGGAATACAAATAAAAAAAAATAGTATGCATAAATGGAATGTTTAAAAAAAATTAATTAACTCACTCTAAGTCCTCTAGAACTAAATCTATCAACAAGCTCTTAACACCATTTTTTTCGTTCTCCCTCAAAGCACTTCTTTGCACAACATGGCCAACAACATCTAAACAATGTAAATAATAACAAAGAAATTAAATTACACCGTATATTTGCATATTTAGGAAAGAATTTAAATTAAATTATGAAAAGTAATACCTATCAGATGTGTTTCATCTAGACCAGATGATATAATAGCAAAATTGACAAAATAAAAAATGCAAATAGGAATACTTGAATCATCTAATTTCATGCACATAGTGGTCCTTATAAAGGTAAGTTTATATTTGTGACGGGAAGCGCGAAATTTTGAATCAACATTGGCTGCAACCAATAAATTATAAATGAGATAGCAGGACCCTTCTTGCAGAGTGTTGGCAAACATTTCAAGTAGGTTTTGCTTCACAGAAGCCTGAATTTTTCCACACTGCAGACACGTGAAACAAATATTAAAACAAATAAATATAATTAATTAATTAAATTAAGAGAGACAAATGACCAAAGATAACATTTTCATCCACCAGTATCATCTCCATTGACTTGGTAACATTGGGCTTATTATATTCATGAACCTTCCAAATATGCACTACTCTAACTTTGATCCTATAATCTACTTTTTCGGCCTTAATATCATCTATAAGAGTAATCCTTGGAGCCATACTTAAAGGTTAATACCTGTAAAATTAGTAAAATATGATTATGAAAAATTAGTAAAATATGATTATGAAGTTAAGTAAAGACAAAGGGGAATGTATGAAAAAGATAAGGATGTAGAAAAGACAGATGCTCCAAAAGAATAAGAATATAATGTTACCACATGGAAGGTGTATAATTAAACCATATTCGATCATAAAATCTAGCAAACAAATGGAAAGAGAAATCTTTAAAAAAAACAGAGAAACAAAAAAAAAGTTTACATTGAAACAAATCAAATCAAAAAACAAAATCAAATCAAATCAAATACCATGTAACAAATTTTTAAGATTATATTAGCATTGTAATAAAGTTGTAGCTGATGATTTTTCAAAATTGACATAACTATCTAACATCAGTGAAGAGGAAGTAGCGAAATTAGATAATCCAAGCTCGGAAGACGAAGTAAAATCATACAACTTATAAAATGTCAGGCTCATTCATTTTGTTCCCACATGAAAGCATAGAGTACATAATGAATTATTGAAAATCCTCGGGTGAACGAAAAAATTATTAGACATGGATTGCTGCTTCAAAGAGATTTACAAATTGACATAGCTATCCTAATGGAGGATAAGGTGATTTGTCGAAAATTTACAGTGAATTTGAGTTGAGTAAGATCAAAAAATCTAAATAGTTTGATGGACTTCATTTTATGGCCACATATAATAGGACCTTAATATATACTATTTATGAAAAATTATATTCCCATTTTTGGCAACACAAAAACATGTCTAAAACCAAATGAATTTTTTTTAAAGGATAGAAAAAAAAACCGCGGAAAGACAAAAAATGATAAAAAAAACAAAAATGAATCATTCTTGTAAAATAAAAATAAAAAGATACGAAAAACTAAATTAAAAAAAAAATTATTCTCATTAAAAATGAGAAAGATGAAAAAACTGAAGAAAAAAAACGTTTAAATGGAAATAAAACAAAAACAAAAAATCATTCTTTTTTAGTGTAACACTTGCAATTGGATTCATACATCAGAAATGAGTTCATAAGAATTGTCTTGTAGCAGTGAGGGACTTGTAATTAAATTCATTAAAAAACATAGCACTCATTAAAAAACAGAGGAAACTGAAAGGAAAAAGTTTAAATAGGAAAAAAACTTTAAAAAATATTAAAACTGGAAAAAAATCTTTCGAAAACTAAGAACAAAAAAAAACTAGAAAAATTCTACAAAAACTGAAAAAATCCAAAAGAAAGGTTGAAAATGAAAAAGAAAAAAACTTTAATTTTTTTTAGAAAATAAAGACATGAGAATAGACCAAAAAAAGAACTATGAACACAAAATAAGAAATAAATCATTCTTGGAAAAATAAAAATAGAAAGAAAATCACTCATAAAAAATGAAAAAGATGGAAAAACTGAGAACAAAACGGTGATATCAAGAAGTTCCGATTTGCTGCTTACTCCAACATAAGGAAACAAAGACGATGCAATCGCCTAACGTTTATTTTCTTATATAGGTTCTGTTCTACGCAATTAAATTTTCTTGAAGGAAATCATTAAAGAAATAAATGGAAAAATGATATCTAACAAACAAATGGAAAAATAAAATCATTAAAGAAACAGAGGAAACCCAAAAAAATGTTTAAATGGAAACCAAAAAAAATATTAAAACTGAAAAAAAAAATCTTAAAGCTACTTAAACGGCTCAATTGAAACCACCTCTTAGTAGAGATATGGTTCGAAATTATTACTTTCGATATTTAAAGTATCACACTTTAAAAGCCTTTTTTTAATTATATATACAGGATAGTTAGTTTTTCTATATACAATGGCATATGACTTTAGAAAATAAAAATATAAGATGCAATTGATGGGCTGGAACCGCTGGATATTAGAAATTGCAAATAGTTCCAAAAGATAAAGTTATTACTGATTTTGATCTCGGTGTAACACTTGCAATTGGATTCATACATCTAAAATAAGTTCATAAGAATTGTATTGTAGCAGTAAGGGGCTTGTAATTGGATTCATATAAAATTTGAACTATCATTGTTTCCTTTGTGTAATGATCAAAAAAAGAACTTTGAACACAAAATAAGAAATAAATCATTCTTGGAAAAATAAAAATAGAAAGAAAATCACTAAAAAAAACGGTGATATCAAGAAGTTCCAATGTGCTGCTTACTCCAACATAAGAAAACAAAGACGATGCAATCGCCTACCGTTTATTTTCTTATATATGTTCTGTACGCAGTTAAATTTTCTTGAAGGAAATCATTAAAGAAACAAATGGAAAAAGGATATCTAACAAACAAATGGAAAAAGGAAATCATTAAAGAAACAGAGGAACCCCAAAAAAATGTTTAAATGGAAAAAAAAAATCTTAAAACTGAAAAAAAATCTTAAAGCTACTTAAACGGCTCAATTGAAGCCACCTCTTAGTAGAGATATGGTTCGAAAATATTACTTTCGGTATTTAAAGTATCACACTTTAAAAGTTTTTTTAATTATATATACAGGATAGTTAGTTTTTCTATATACTATGGCATATGACTTTAGGAAATAAAAATATAAAATGGAATTGATGGGCTGGAACCGCTGGATATGAGAAATTGCAAATAGTTCCAAAAGATAAAGTTATTACTCATTTTGATCTCAGTGTAACACTTGCAATTGGATTCATACATCTCAAATAAGTTCATAAGAATTGTCTTGTAGCAGTAAGGGGCTTGTAATTGGATTTATATAAGATTTGAACTATCATTGTTTCCTCTGTGTAATGATCAAGTTTTCGTCCGCGCTATCATGATATTATTGTAAACTTAGATAGACATTTATATAAAAAAGTAGAGGAAACGGTTAAATGGAAACAAAAGGAAAACAAATAAAAACCCAGAAGAAAAAAAATCTTAAAACCGAAAGAAAAACATTTCAAAAACTAAGAACAAAAAAAACCCAAAAAAATCTACATATGATCCAAGCTACAGCGGAAGACGAAGTAAAATCATACAACTTATTAAGTGTCAGGCTCATTCATTTTGTTCCCACATGAAAACTGTAAAATTAATAGGAAACTTTGACTTAAGGGCCAATATCAGAATATCAGATGGTCCACTCAAACACTAAAATGGTTATTAGCACATATACATATACAGTGGCATGCTCGATCATTTTGTTTCCGCATATAAAAGCTTCTTCCAAGACTTTCATATGATTTTTATAAATTCCGTGGCATAAGAGAACCACATAAATTTTATATGAGCCTTAAACTAAGCTGCCAAGTCGACATA